>JAGFZM010002854.1:229292-268564 GCA_017657215.1 Limnothrissa miodon | reverse complement strand
CCCCCCCCCCCCCCCCCCCCCCCCCCCCCCCCCCCCCCCAAAACCACCCTCAGCACCCTTTCAACCCCTGACCTGAAGACAAAGATTGTTCACCATCATGGTTTAGGGCAGGGATGGACAACTTCAATGATTAAGATGGCTACAATTTTCCATCAGCACCATCAAGAGGGCCACAATGACTGCACACTTCGACTAATTGGATATGAGAGAAGCTAAAAAATTATTGTAAATAATAAAAAAATGTTTGTATATTTACCTTTGAATGTTTATTGGACCTACATACAATTATTTCCCACACAGAAATGCATTTTAACGTAATGTCCTTGATAAACAACAAAGACAAAAAGTTTATTTTAAAACAAAGTGCAAAGAGCTCACATTCAATGATGGCACCAAACTAAAGAAAAACAATGGGCCAACATGAAGTGGGAAGTGCAGCTTAATGAGATTGCTGCGGTTTTGCCTGCTGGCTGACGATAGACTGGATGTCAATATCAATCTTAGTGCACCCAATACGCATTAAATGAAAAAGAGTCTCATCAGTGAGTCTGATTCTTTCTTTTGATTTTATGTGCTTCATAGTTGAAAAACTGCTCTCACAAATGTAAATGCTCCCAAACATGCTGGCCATTGAAAGAGCAAAATCTCTGAGAAGTGGAAACCGTGCCTCTGGTAGCAGTTTCCAAAATGAAATGCCCCTCTCGGTGCGCTTTGCTTGAAAAAACGGATCAGACTGCAACTCGCAGAGTTCGAGCTGCAGCTCTGATGATTGGTCGCTGACCTCAGCAGAAAAAGGGTCCGTGAATAGCACAATTCATGGTTGCATCACATGAAAATCTTGGAAACGATCGTTAAATTTTTCCTGCAATTTTTCGATGTCGGCCCTATACTTCTGAAGTACTTTATCGCACCCGGGATTATCTTTTCACATCTCCTCACAAGCTGGAAAGTGTACCAAATTTGCACGACGTGAATAAAATCCTTCTCTGAACAGGTCGAGTTTACGCTGGAATGCGGTCATGTGTGCATACAGATCGCACACAGTCTGGTCTCTGCCCTGCAAGCGTGTGTTAAGGTGGTTGAGATGCGAGGTGATATCTGTCAGAAAGGCCATATCGCAAAGAAACTATGCGTCTGAGTTTTCTGCAGTAGGCACTTGTATCACCACTAACACTGTTCTCCAAGAACACTGGTATTTCAGAGCGCAGCGCAAAAAAACGCTCCAGACACTTTCCGCGACTCACCCACCTTATCTCCGTATGCAATTGTAAATCCCCATACTAGGCATCCACTTCATCCAAAAAGGTTATGAATCTTCTGTGACAAAGGGATCAGTTCCCCCCTCTGATGAGATTGGTGACTTTGGCGACCAAATCCATGACGTGGCTAAAGTTAAGTGTCTTTGCGCAGAGGACTTCCTGGAGAGATAAAATGGTAACAGTTAAAAATGCCATTTCACAAAATATATATTTGTCCAGCCATGGCAAACCTAGGCCTACATCTCATGAATATGAAAGCTACTTACTCACCTGATGTATGATGCAGTGCAGTATGGGGCAGTTTACACCGCTCTGTCGGAGGAGCCCTGCAAAACCTCTGTGCCTTCCTTGCATCGCAAGTGCGCCATCCGTAACGACAGCTGACAGCTCGTCAAAGCCACCATATCCACTTGCAGCATTTTTAACGGCGCTGAATATATCGCTGCCCTTAGTCGTGTCGTGAAGAGATTCCAATTTCAGTAACTCCTTGTGCACATCAAATGAACTATCAATAGTTATCGCAAAAATCAGTAGTTGGCTAACATCCGTAACATCTGTACTCTCATCCAAAGCCAAGGAGTAGTACTTGTAGTCCTGCATGATTTTGCTCAGCTTTATCTCGACATGATCGTGGATGTCAAAAATCCTGCGTATCACTGTGTGTCGGGACAAAGACTCCGTTTCAAAGTTTTTAGCCATATTATTGTCACCAAAAGCTTTGGCCATTTCTACAGCGCATACCTTCACCATTTCACCATCTGACAATGGCTTTTTTGCTTTAGCAAGTTCAAGCGAAACAGCATAAGAAGCCTTGAGTGCTGACTCCTGTGTGGTTTTGGCTCATGTAAAAAGTTGCTGTTGTTTGCATACTTTTGACTTTAGGTCGGCTACGACAGAAGCCCTAGCAGCTCCAGTGTACTTCTCATATTTAACTTTGTGCAGGCTGTTGTAGTGGCGACTTAAGTTGTAATCTTTTATGACTGATACCGTTTCTAAGCAAACTAAGCACATGGGTTTGCCTTTGAATTCCGTGAAGAGGTACTCTGCTTCCCATTTTGCCTGAAAGACGATTTTCTTGATCAATTTTTCTCTTTTTGGCACTATTTGTGGCCATGGTTCTCAATTTTCTTCCTCGCTGATAGGGAAGGCCCAGGACCAGATATTGTTTTCATAGGAAGCGCCCCTAGCGGCCAACGGTAAAATTGCAACGGACTGATTCAGTTGCGCTTAAAATGAATCTGGTTATGATTTTTTAATTATGTTTGACAAATTATCTGTGGGCCGCTGGCCGCCAGTTGCCCATCCCTGGTTTAGGGGAAGGATACAGAAAGCTGTCTAAAGAGATTTAAGCTGTCTGTTTCCACAGTTAGGAACATATTGAGGAAATGGAAGACCACAGGCTCAGTTAGAGTTAAGGCTCGAAGTGGCAGACCAAGAAAAATCTCGGATAGACAGAAGCGACGAATGGAGAGAACAGTCAGAGTCAACCCACAGACCAGCACCAAAGACCTACATCATCATCTTGCTGCAGATGGAGTCACTGTGCATTGTTCAACCATTCGGCACACTTTACACAAGGAGATGCTGTATGCGAGAGTGATGCAGAGGAAGCCTTTTCTCCGCCCACAGCACAAACAGAGCCGCTTGAGGTTTGCTAAAACACATTTAGACAAGCCAGCTTCATTTTGGAAGAGTTTTAGTTATTTGGGCATAACAAGGGGCGTTATGCATGGAGGATAAAGAACACAGCATTCCAAGAAAAACACCTGCTACCTACAGTAAAATATGGTGGTGGTTCCATCATGCTGTGGGGCTGTGTGGCCAGTGCAGGGACTGGGAATCTTGTCAAAGTTGAGGGACGCATGGATTCCACTCGGTATCAGCAGGTTCTGGAGACCAATGTCCAGGAATCAGTGACAAAGCTGAAGCTGCGCCAGGCCTGGATCTTTCAACAAGACAACAACCCTAAACACTGCCCAAATTCCACTAAGGCATTCATGCAGAGGAACAAGTACAACATTCTGGAATGGCCATCTCAGTCCCCAGACCTGAATATAATTGAAAATCTGTGGTGTGAGTTGAAGAGAGCTGTCCATGCTCGGAAGCCATCAAACCTGAATGAACTAGAGATGTTTTGTAAAGAGGAATGGTCCAAAATACAGAATCCAGACTCTCATTAGAACCTACAGGAAGCGTTTAGAGGCTGTAATTTCTGCAAAAGGAGGATCTACTAAATATTGATCTCATTTCTTTTTTGTGGTGCCCAAACTTTTGCACCTGCCTAATTTTATTTAAACAATTATATTGCACACTTTCTGTAAATCCAATAAAATTCATTTCACTTCTCAAATATCACAGTGTGTGTCTCCTATATGATGTATTTAACTGACATTTTATATCGGAACAACCAAAGATTTATACAGGAAAATCATGACGATTAACAAGCCCAAACATTTGCATCCCACTGTATGTGTGGAAGAGTATTACCGATAATGAAATTGACATACTTTGCCTAACCGAAACGTGGCTAAAACCGGACGAATACCTTCCACTTAATGAGGCTACTCCTCCAAGTCACTTTAATTACCACATACCTCGACACAATGGTCGTGGCGGTGGTGTTGCCACAATTTATAACTCCAACCTTACTATGGCTCCCAAATTTGAATACAAATTTAAATCTTTTGAGGTCCTTGTTCTCAATCTTATGCAACCTGACAAAACATCTAGATCTAATGTACCCTTAACGATTGTAACGTTATATAGACCCCCAGGCCCCTACTCTGACTTTATGACTGAATTCTCAGAATTTCTTTCCTCACTAGTCATTAAAACTGATAATATTATAGTGTTGGGCGATTTCAACATCCACATGGATGATGTAAATAATAGCCTCGCATCAGCGTTCCAATCCTTAATTGAACACATTGGCTTTTTCCAACATGTTAATGCACCTACACATAAAGGTAGTCATACTATTGACCTTGTTCTAACATATGGTGCACAAATAAAACAACTTGCTATCCTACTTCAATGTCCTTTACTAACTGACCATTCCCTAATAACTCTAAAGACTACAATAGATTCTACAGCCCCTAACTCTATTTGCTACCACACTAGACGAATAACCTCCCAAGCCACAAGCGACTTCATAGATAAAATTCCTTCTCTTCTTGAACCCTTAATGACACAATACACATTAGAAGGCCCTCCTCCCAGCCCTACTCAAGTTGATCAATTAACTGATAATGTTATAGATGCACTTTACACTACATTAGATTCCATTGCGCCACTTAAAAAGAAAATTAGAAAACAAGACAAAATTGCCCCATGGTATACAGCACAGACACGCTCAATGAAGCAAGCTGCACGTAAACTTGAGAGAAAATGGTATGCCACCAAACTTGAAGTGTTCCATCTTGCATGGAAAGACAGCCTAAAAGACTATAAGAAAGCACTTAATAATGCAAAAACAGAATACTACTCCTCACTTATAAATGATAATAAAAACAATCCCAAATTCCTCTTTAACACAAAATCGCGCTTAACTAAAAGTAGGAATGAAGTGACACACTCCATTCCAATAACATTAGACAGTAATGATTTCATGATTTTTTTTAATGATAAAATTGAATGTATTAGAGGTAAAATAAATAACACCATTCAAACCTCAAATTCAGCTGGTTCCCCTATAATGGAAACAGCAACTCCTAGCCGACCTATAGCATACCTGGACTCGTTTACACCTGCCAGTATATCTGAAATTATCAAGTTGATCTCATCAAGTAAGGCCTCTACGTGTCTACTGGATCCAATTCCTACTGATCTCCTTAAGGCTACTCTCCCTAACCTAGCTGAGCCAATACTTAATATTATAAATCACTCTCTTGCAGCAGGACATGTTCCCAAACTTTTCAAGACATCTGTCATTAAGCTTTTAATCAAAAAGCCCAACCTTGACCCTGATGTCCTGGCTAACTACCGACCTATATCCAACCTCCCATTTATATCAAAGATTCTTGAAAAAATAGTGTCTAAGCAAATTCGTACCTTCTTGGGCGCAAATAACATTCAGGAAACCTATCAATCTGTCTTTAGAGCATACCATAGCACAGAATCAGCCCTAGTAAAGGTCTACAATGATCTCCTTATCTCATCTGATAATGGATGCATTTCATTATTAATCCTACTGGATCTAAGTGCTGCTTTCGACACTATTGATCACAGCATCTAACTACATAGACTTGAGCATATGATTGGCATCAAAGATTCTGCATTAGCCTGGCTCAGGTCATACCTTACTGGACGTTACCAGTTTGTACATGCACATAATGAAGCATCATGCCACACTGAAGTCAAGTATGGTGTGCCTCAAGGATCAGTACTGGGACCTCTGCTATTCTCCCTTTACATGCTACCTTTGGGATCTGTTATTAGAAAACATGGCATTACCTTCCACTCTTACGCAGATGACACCCAACTATACCTTTCAATGAAGCCTAATGATCGTACGCCAGTAACAAAACTTGTTGCCTGCCTCAGTGACATCAAAAACTGGATGACTAAGAATTTCCTTTGCTTAAACTCTGATAAGACTGAAGTCATGTTGATTGGCCCTAAAAACCTGACCAACACTTTACCCCATCATCAGAGCTTATTTAGTGACCTTTCACTCACACGTAACACAAAGGTCAAGAACCTTGGGGTGTATATTGATCAAGACCTCTCTTTAAATAGTCATGTAAAGCATATCTCCAAAACCTCATTCTTTCATTTACGCAACATTACTAAGGTCAGAAAATTCCTTTCTTTTGAGGATGCAGAAAAACTAATACATGCATTTGTTACCTCCAGACTTGACTATTGTAATGCACTGTTCTCTGGATGTGGTACTAGCTGCATCAAAAACCTTCAACTAATACAAAATGCTGCAGCACGAGCACTCACTAGGACAAAAAAATATGAACATATCACACCTGTCCTTGCTTCCTTACATTGGCTTCCTGTTAAAAGCCGAATTGATTTTAAAATACTTCTCCTAACATATAAAGCCCTTAATGGCCTTGCTCCAGCATATATTAAAGACTTACTCGTTCCCTACCACCCTTCTAGACCCCTAAGGTCACAGAATGCTGATCTCCTAGTAATTCCTAGAATATCAAAATCGACAATGGGAGGAAGAGCATTCTGCCAACAGAACAAACTCCCTTCTAACATTCGTCAAGCGGAAACCCTCAACACCTTTAAGTCTAGACTCAAAACTTTTCTATTTACTGACCCCTTTAGTTAGGGATGGTGTATGGTAAGCCACACCTCCTCAGGGTATTATTGGAAAGGACTGCCTCTGCTGTAAGCTCCCGTCCAGGGCTTGGTGGCCACTGACCATTTCCTTTGGTGGTGTTGGCTTGTTATACATCATACCTTAGTTATGCTGCTATAGTTTAATGCCGCCACAATCCACCCATCTGTTAACCTGTACAGTTTTCACTATTCTTTCTCCTCCTCTCTTTTCCTCTCCACTTACTTCTCTCTCTTCACTTAGCCAACATCTGTATATGGTTTCACATGCAATATAACTCACATTCTCTGAAATCTGCTGGAGACTGTTCTAACTCATCTCCTCTCTGATTTTCCATGCCATTACCATTGCCGTGAGTCATCACTGCCTTCCACTGCCTGCGCCTGCACCTCCTGGGTTCTCCTGGGACCTTTTTCCAACGTGATCAAGCGGCACTCCTGAATGGTCCTCAACCCACTCCACTGTCCATGCCACTGCCTCCCTGTTGAGGGTCACCCCTGCCTTCCACTGCCTGATCCTGCATCTCTGGCTTCCTGGGCGGTCTGCCTTCAGCTTCACAGATGACCCTGACATGATCGATACAGCCTCTAGCTGGCCCCTAGCTTGACTGCGCCTAATGACATGGGACTATATCCTAGGATTCTAATGGGACTCCTATATTACTTTATTTACCAAAATTTTCTTGTAATGTGCATCTAATGGAATAATAGTGGACAACCTGCCCTAGGCAGTTGGGTTAGCCCCTTGAGCCGTCGGAACTGCCCAAGGTTTCTTCCTCTACCATAACAAGTAAAAACAAAAAACGCAACTAGGGAGTTTTTCCTTGCCCCTGTTGCTCATTGGGCCTCTTGTGTTAAGCGCTTTGTGACATGCCTTTTGTAAAAATGCGCTATATAGATAAAATTGAATTGAATTGAAGAGTATTGAAAGTAATATTCCTAAACACACATCAGTCGTACTTGTTTTATTCCGGGTAGATTGCCATCGCCTACAAAGTTGTCTCGTCGTGCATTTATAGTTAGTCAGGGTCACTTCTAGCTCAGTGGATAGGGCTTTTACTCCGAACTTCGGTATTCGAATATAAAAAACAAACAAATAAATACAAAATAAATATATTCAAACGAATATCAGGCTTTCCTTAATATTCAAATCTTTTATGGGTATTATTTTTTGTAGGTTATTATATCTGGCCCGGCAGATGAGGTTAATTAAAATAAAAATGTATAATATTTGCTGTCAAAAACGACAATTCATTACACTATTGCTATCACTTCCTTAAAAACCTCTGCATCAGTAGCCTGTTGTTGTGAGAATCCATGCTGCGTTGAGGGACGCATTTGTAACTTTTTCCTGCGCTGTAAGTGACCGACCCCTGCCATAGACTCTAAAAACGTGTTTAAAGGCCCACTATGCAACATTTTTCATTTAATTAATCCATTTCATAATGTTTAGGATGCTAAAATTAGTCATTACACGGCGAACGAACGGTGTAGAATGCGCCACCGTGGCCAATAGCGGTAGATACAGCACTTGCAATGTTCAGCAGCGCGGACCGCCTCCAATAGAATGCAGTGCAATACAATGCAATACAGCGGGCTTTAGAGGGAGCTTGTGAGAGAGAAAAACAGAACGTTGCTTAGTGCCGGTTTAACCTAACTGACACAGAGCTAGAATCTAGTTTTGATATGTTAGAATCTAGTTTTGATATGTTACAATCAAAGATTCTAGAGTGCTCAGTGCTTACTCATTTTACAGGCCTACCGAATTTGTTGTTCATGTAACCATAGTAACGGACTTGCACGCTCCCTTCTGGTGGACAGAGCGCTAGAATCTTTGATGCCTACAACTAGGCTATGTTTGAGGCATTTTACCATGTCCAAGTCATAATTGTCAAAATATTTTATATTAAAATTAGTTAACAAACGAACTTCGAATATGATTTTAGGGGAAAACTCAAAGCCCATTTTAACCGATCACAGATCATTTTGACCTGCAAACTTCTGATAAGTCAGAAGATTAAACTTTCACCATTAAAATCTTTACTGCAGTAAAGAATGTTGAACATAGACACAAAGTTGCGGAAGACAAATGTCGAGTACAGATTCCTACAGTAAGGGTTAGGGGGTGTAAAGGCAGATTGATTGATTGTAACCACACAAAGTTTGAAGTTGCACTAAGGATATTGAACATAGACACAGTCAGAGTGGTAAAACTCAAATTAAGACAACAGTTAAGTTGAGTCTGTTTATTGTAAGTTTCACAAACTCTCACACACCAGTGGAAGAGGGTATCCTGGATGGCACCAGCCAGGAAAAATGTAGGATTCAGTTTCTTACTTGAGGACATTTTGTTGAGGGGGGGTGGAGGGGGGGCTTTTTCGGGGAGGTGTTGTTGGCAGAGATGTTGGGGGGGGGGGGGGGGTTCTGCCGAGAAAATGCAGTCTAGATTATTATTATAGGCCTGTACGTGAAGTTAATCTACTTCTGTAATTTTTTTGTAAATTAGCTTGCTACATTTTGTCTTCAGGTAGCTTTGGTGTAGTGAAGCTTCATCTAGTGCAGACACCGATTCTAACATTAATTTAAATGAAACATGCTCTGACATAAGTCTTCAAGTTGACGTGACCCAGGTAGAAGAAACGCCCACTCTGGGCAACTAGCAGACTGGTGTGCAAGTCCTAGTGCTGTTTCCTAGGTTACCTGATGGAGTGACAGCGGAAGGCCAATCGCAAAAGAAACGGCTTCATCTTGAGTAGCCGTTTCCCGATTGGTCCTAGTACTTGACGTGTCTCTGTTTACTATGGCGTAACATTTTTACGGACAAGCGTAGCGGACAAGTTCCCAGCCTCCCAAATAACGTCTCTCCCCCCCCCAGCCTCTATCCAACTGTTGCACAAGAAGTGCATAATTTTCCTGAATTTCCCTCATTCTGAAAATGATTGCAAAGTTGAAGGATTTTAGCACAACAATATTAATATTTCAATGAAAATGAACGCCATGGATATCCTATAGCATACAAAGGGGTGTCAATATTGTCAACCCATACTCTTCTACAATAGAGCCCAGTCTGAACGCCCCCGTTGCGCAACACATGTTCAAACAAAGTCTCTTTTCTAATATGCAATAGGCTATGCGTTATGTATATGACGTCTCATGTTTAGCGTCAATTTCTTAGCCAACGCTTACTGCTAGGCCCCACTACCAGCCAGCAAAAACATGAAGAATCACAAAACCAAATGACAGAAGGAACTTCGTTTTATACGTTTTGCAATTGCATTGGCTCAAACTGTAGGCCTGCAGTCATAATTTCTCGTCGTAATGTATGCCTATTACTTGGAAATTTGGCCAACTAACGTTTATCTCGAACATGCAACGGAGAATGGCTGGTTAACGGTAAAGTTTAAAAATAATACAATTCCAACTTTTAATGCTGTGCAAACTAACATAAAAATGATCCCAAATGCCTTTTACATGTTGAACTCTACCTGATATCTTATGAAATGTAACCACAAGCACCATAGATATATGTATATTTATGCCCATGATAACTTAACCAAAAAATACATCGGGTGCTGTGAAACACGACTTACAAAAGCGGGAGCCGCTGAAACGCGAGCTGTTTGCATCCCTGTTACCACTAAACTACTGACTACTTTTTCCTGCTCTTGCCTTTGTTGCACTTGAATGATTGTTAAGCATCATGAGACAACTCTATTGTAAATGGCATTATGCAAATGTAATTCAGCCTAGATGCACTACCGATCATACCTTTAAATATCTGACAAGTTTGAGTACCAGCGATTCAATAATAGATGTACAGAAATGGAGTCAGCTGATCGCAACATGAAAAAGAATCAATGTTGAGAATTAATGAAATCATACTAGGAGGAAAATCTTCCAAATATTGTTTGTACTCTGTGAAAGGGACACTGTGAAATTTACCAAAAAGACTGAGTCCTTCTTTCTCACCCGACTGGAGTTTATATACAGATGGATGTAACTCTGATTTGAAGATCTGAAGAACACTGACACAAATACAAAAAAAAATACCTGTAAAATTGTCTGGTTCAAAAGTGTAAAAATGGAACGGTGTTGGAGCAAAGTAGCAAAATGACTTACCTATATGTATCTCTGTCCATATAAACCATGTCATTTCTAAGAAAGAAAGAAAGAAAGAAAACAATTCTGAATAACAAAACTATTCCTTAAAAAATGTAAGCAGTAGTGCAAAAATGGGGTATGCAGTATGTGTGGTGCATATGGAAGCCAAGCCAGTGTGGCTACACATGCAGTCAATGTGGGGTAGGTCTGTGCGCTGTGCCATGCTGTGATGAGGTACCACACTCTCATGAATTATACATTTTCACTTAGATAATTGGTTTGGCAGGTAATTGGTAAAAAAATAAGCTGATATTTCACTTTTTGAGCCATCCAAGGCAAGAGCGTTCACAAAGCGCAAACAAGTATTTATTTCGACCCTTTATGCAATGGGAATGTGGGTGGCAGTGGTGAACACAATCAAGCATTCAAGGTAAATGAAATAGAGGTGGAAGAAATAAGAGTGGAAGTAGACATAGCACAAACTACTACGGAAGTGTTCTCCAAGATGACGGCACGTGCAGCATGCGAGACCCAGTGTCTCCTTGAATTTTGTGATATTCTTTATTAATTCGGGTCTGTTCATCCAGAACATTTTTGCTTTAACATCCTACACCCGACAAGGCGAAGTTAATGTAAGAGCCTGCTTTGTTTTGCAAAGATTCTTGGCGCAATGTTTGTGAACATGGCCTCAAATAATTCTTGATTTGAGCACGAAAGCGGTATTTAGTTTAGAGTGCAGTCATTTTCGAGAATCCAGCCTTACAAAAAAACAAATCTTGCCTCACACAAACATTTGAGTTTTGCAGACTGGCAAAGACAGATTGAGGTGATGCAAGCAGTCATATGTATTAACCAAATAGACCAGCGACGCAAGTCGGGGTATCATCCAGATTCTTCGCCATATCTGATTTGTTTTCAATTAAAAACAACAACTTCACCTCCCCTCGTAACACCTGCCCCCTAGAAAGCCAGCGCACTTCTGTGTGCAGAAGCAGCTGCCCCGACCCCATCTCCTGAGGATCCATAACAAGCAAGAGTTCAGCGGCCGTGTTTTGATGTAGCCTAATAATTTCCATGTCTTGGGCACTTTCTCAAAGAAAACAGGTAATTTTTTCAGCTGCTAGTGCTTCGCATCCATGCAATGTCCATTTCACGAGTGGAGCTACTTGCGGACCAGGAGATGTGTTTTTTTTAAGTTGTGTTTTCAATAAATTTGTGACTTAACAATGTGTGTGTGTGTCAGATTGGGGACGATAAAGATGCAGGTAATACAGATTTTATTTTATGACTGGACCATTGTCGTACTTTGGTGGTCTTTTGGGGTTTCTTAATATTCCAGTCGAACGAAAGATGGCACAAGCTAAACTAGCAAGAGTGAGTGAGTGACTGGTGCTACTGGCATGTGTGCAGACGCAATAGCACTGACGTCGCTCACAGTTTCAAAATACTGTAATGAACTTGGCTTTATTTCAATAGCTTCACAACAACATTAACTGTACAAATATTGGATGAACGAACATTACATTAGTAAGGAAAAAATGTTGCTCATCAACAAAATACCCATTGCTATGCACTCATTAGGGCTTGCACTCATGTCCAAAGACTTCCTCAGCCGCTACAATGTTTGGATTTGACACATTTAACAACATTTAGTGTTTTATTTTCGGCGGACAATGCTGAAATAAACGGTAAGAATAGGCAAGAAATTTAAGACTTGTTTGAATTCAATTTAAGACCCAGACCTTTAGACTTTTTGAGGCCTTAAATTCAACTTTTCGAATTTTAGTCTTTTTAAAACCCCACGGGAACCCTGTTGGTAAAAATGATGCACTTTTTTGCTGTTTTGCTGTTGTATAGTATCTTACTACTTACTGTTTTAGGCTGCTGTTTACTATAGCCTATACTGTTTTTGACTACTTCTTTTCCTGTCCTGATCATTTAGAATCAAGGCAAAAAAAAATGAATATCTATTTGTTATGTAATATTTACAGAATGTTATGGACGAAAAATTTAAAAAAATATTCTAAGCTACTGTTCTTCACATGAATTTTACTACCATAAGGTACAATAATATAGCGTAATGTTATTACTTTCTTTTGTTTTATTGCTGGTTTCCTTTTTGTATGAGGTTAAAAAGAAAAGAAAAATACAGTAGAGATATGAACCCTCACTGGTCTCACGATTCGATTACGATTATCATGTCAACGATTCGATTCGATATGTCGATGCATCACGATGCATCACGATGCTTTACATGAATTTTCTACATTACTGTGACGAGTAGCCACAACAGTGGAGAAGATGGAGGAGACAAAGTATTCTTTGTCTCCTCCAAAGAATAGAGTAGAGTTTCTTTTTTTTCTGTGCAAAAATGTGTAAAACTGTACAAAAAGGAAACAAAACAGGCATAAGTTGCCAGGCTATGTACTCAGACCCCGACCTACTGTAAGCAGCAACTTCAAATAACAAGACATGTTCACTTTACTTTTCAATTAACTAAACAACAAAATAGATTACCAAATAATATATCAAATGAGAAAACACATAATACACAAACACAGAATAATTTACATGCACAAAATAACTCAGTGAACAAACAAAATTGCATTTAAACTACTAAAATACCCCCAGTGGAACAATCTCTCGGTTTCATCAAACAGGCACGGAAGTAGGCTGAGTTTGGCATTTTGAATACCGGTGAGAGAACTGCCTCCTACCTCCTTCTATATGTAAATTTCAGGCTAGAATTTGCCGGGCTGAAAAAAAAACAATCTGAAACTAGTGCTCGGTGTACGTAGACAGCGCAAAGCTTCACCTCCTCCATTACACTGTCCAATCCAAAGAGCTCTAGCTCTAGAATCTTTGGTCCAATCAAAATTGTTTGGAACAGTCTCTTGTCCAGCCCCCTGTTGCTTCGGCGGTTGGCTATAAACGAACTGTCTATGTAATAGCTAGCTAACATTGAGAAGGGCTAACGGCTCTGAGAAAGGTAAGTGCATGTTGAATTTCTGTTTAACTGGAGAACATACGAAAAAAATGTCAGCACGCGCGTGTAACGTTCCAGGATGTACTGGGCTGGGGTTGTCCGGAATTTGCACTACCTTCCTCAAGAACCTCGCATTCAACGGGAGTAATTGATTTTTATATACAACCACGAGATTGGTCGTTTGCTCTGGTCATTTCACCCCAGATTGTTTAGCCAACCTCGGGCTGTATCAATCCGGCTTTTCACGAACACTATGCCTGAAACCAGGATCTATTCCAACTATTCTCCAACCACAACCGATTGTGCCGGTAGGTAACCACGTTAGAATTCAGTGTTTTTTTTGGTCGCCATAACCATAGAATTATAGACTTGTGTATACTGGTATTTCTATGGCCTTAACAGTTTGCCTACTTGATGTTACTTGGATAACCAGGTTATTGTGAAGCAAAAAAAAAAAGTTGCTGCACACTCGGTCACTAAAGTGTTGGTAGGCTAGCAAGCATAACAACAGATACTAATGTCGCATTTCAACTACGACCCCGGGCCACTTCACCCCGGTCTTAACACCTGTCCCAGTGTTGCATTTCCATTACAAAGTTTTAACTTGGAATGTTTACTATACAAACGTAATAGCCTACGTTCATTTCCCGGTAAAGATGCATATCACCGTCTATCATAGCATATCATAACCTCAGACATTAGTGCTGAAACTAAAACGAAGCCTATGCCTACATAATAGCCTACGTTAATTTCCCGCTAAAGATGCATATCTCATACCTCAGACATTTTAGTTTCAAATGGTGCTGGAAACCCCTAGTGTACCAGCCTACTTGCAGAAGGTAGTCTCTTTTTCTTCTCTGTTGGCGAGACGATTAATTTTATTTGAATGGAAAGATGCAACTCCTCCAGTACACAACCACTGGATCAGAGATATGATGCAAAATATAAAACTCGAGAAAATTAGATGCACACAGAGTGGTTCCCTTCAGACATTTTATAAAACGTGGGACCCATTTGTAAATTATGTAAACATATTACCAGGCCTTGAACTTTGACTTAAGGACTCCTGATCTGTCTTATGTGAATGAACTAGGATGCACTCTGTTATGTTTTACATTTACATTTATGCATTTAGCAGACGCTTTTATCCAAAGCGACTGACAAAACGAGGATAACAATCAAGCTACATAGCAGAAACCTTAAGGAGCATAGTGCTAGGGGATAGTGCTTCAGTTCATTTTAGTGCTAGGATAGAAGATGTTCTCTGAATAGCTGGGTCTTTAAGAGCTTTTTGAAGGCCTCCAGAGATGGCCCTGTTGTGATTGTTTTTGGTAGGTCATTCCACCAGCGTGGGACGACACATGAGAAGAGTCTGGATTGCCTTGGGCGAGGTGCCGGGACTGCCAGTCGACAGTCATTGGAGGACCGGAGTTGTTGGGGGGTAGCCTGAGCTTTTATGAGAGCGCTTAGATAAAAAGGAGCAGATCCTCTAAGCATTTTGTAAGTCAGCATCAGTGATTCGAATTTGATGCGAGCCGCCAGAGGCAACCAGTGGAGCTCGATTAGCAGAGGGGTGACATGTGTCCTCTTCGGCTGATTGAAGATGAGACGCGCCGCAGCATTTTGGATCATCTGAAGTGGCTTGACGGCACAGGCAGGAAGTCCTGCCAGAAGGGCATTGCAGTAGTCAAGGCGTGAGAGGACCATAGTTTGAACCAGCAATTGGGAGGCTTGTTGAGTTAGGTATGGTCTGATCTTTTTGATATTAAATAGTGCGAAGCGGCAGGCCCGGGCAACAGAAGCAACATGGTCATTGAAGGTTAGCTGGTCGTCAATCATAACACCTAGGTTCCTAGCTACCCGTGAGGGAGCAAGAGACAAGGAGCCAGAGTTGATGCAAATGTTGTGGTGAATAGTTGGTTTAGCTGGGAGGACCAGCAGCTCGGTTTTTGAGAGATTCAGCTGGAGATGATGGTCTTGCATCCATGCAGAGATGTCAGAGAGGCAATCTGAGATTCGCGTTTGGATGGTTTGGTCATCGGGTGAGAATGACAGATAGAGCTGGGTATCATCGGCATAGCAGTGGTAAGAGAAGCCGTGCTGGCGGATGATTTGGCCCAAAGAAGCGGTATAGATGGAGAAAAGAAGGGGGCCCAACACAGATCCTTGGGGTACTCCAGTAGCAAGGTGGTAAGGCGCAGAGGTGTGTCCTTGCCAGGACACTTTGAACAGTCGCCCAGCGAGGTAGGATTCAAACCAGCAGTATGCATCACCCTTGATGCCCATGTTTGACAGTATAGACAATAGAATACTGTGGTTTACCGTATCAAACGCAGCTGACAGGTCAAGCAGGATGAGTACAGGTGACCTTGTTTCCGCTCTGGCTTCTTTTAAGGCTTCAACCACAGACAGTAGAGCTGTTTCAGTGGAGTGGCCGCTCTTAAAGCCAGATTGGTTGTGGTCGAGTAGATTCTGTTGGCTCAAGAATTCAGTAACCTGTTTGAATACCGCCCTTTGAATAGTTTTAGCAAGGAACTGAAGGAGAGAGACCGGCCTGTAGTTTCCCACTTGGTCGGGAGCAAGAGAGGGTTTTTTTGAGTAGAGGTGTTACCTGAGCATGCTTGAATGCAGAAGGGAAGATTCCTGTTGATAGTGAAGAGTTGATCACATGTGTGATAGCTGGTGTGATAGTTGGAGCTATGGATTGCAGGAGGTTGGTTGGAATTGGGTCCAGAGTTGTAGGACGGCTGCAAGTGAGAAGTTTGGACACATCCATTTCGGTGAGGGGTTTGAATGAAGCAAATGGTGCGGCAGGACTATTGCAATCGGAGGTGCTTCCGCTAGTATATGGTCCAGTTGTAGCCTTTGCAGTTGGTTCAGAGAACTGCCTACTGATGGCAGCTACTTTGTCGTTGAAGAAAGAAGCAAAAGAATCAGCTGTCAGATTGGTAGCAGGAGGTGGTGGTGGGGGGTTGAGTAAAGTTTTGAAGGTTGAGAATAGTCTCCTGGTTTCCGTGGCGTTTTGAATTTTGTCATTATAGAAAGCCTTCTTTGCAGCAGTGACATCAGATGAGAAGGAAGAGAGCAGTGCCTGGAACCTGTTTAAGTCAGAAGGATTCCTTGATTTGCGCCATTGCCTTTCAGCAGCTCTGAGGTTTGTACGCTGTCGACGGATGGAATCATCAAGCCAAGGATGCGGTTGGGAGGGCCAAGCCGGTTTGGTGGATAGGGGACATCATCCTCAGGGTAGAGCACAGAGACTCAGTGGCATCATTGACCTTAAGTGAGGAGAATGTACATGCTGGTTGAAGAGCAGAGGCAGCAAGAGAAGCAAAGTGAGAGGGAGAGAGATTGCGGCGGAACGATACCAGAGGAGGTATGGTCCGAGATACTATAGGGAGGCGTAAGCTGAACTCAATGAAGTAGTGGTCCGAGAGATGCAGAGGTGTTATAGTCAGGGATTCCGTAGAGCAGTTGCGGACAAGTACAAGATCCAGTACCTTGCCTGCTTTGTGAGTTGGAGGACTATGAGCCAGCTGTAGATCAAAGGAATGGATGAGAGAGAGGAAGTCAGAAGAGCTTGGGTTCTCCAGATGTAGATTCATATCGCCAAAGACAAGCAAGGGGCAGTCGTACTCAGGAATGGATGAGAGCAGTGTATCGTCTAAGAAGTCTCCCAGTTGGCCAGGAGGGCGATGTATGACAACCAGGTAGATTTTGACAGGTGCTGTCACCAGTGTGGCATGGTATTCAAAGGAGTTGTATGTAGCTGTGGGTATCAGTTGGTTGTATTCCCAGTTGTTGGAGATGAGCAGGCCCGTCCCACCGCCCCGTCCAGCTGGACGAGAGGTGTGGGAGAAAGTGTGGCTGACAGAAAGTGCCGCTGGGGTTGCATTGTTTCCAGGTTTGATCCATGTTTCGGTGAGGGCCAGGACGTCTAAGGCTAAGTGTTTAGCATAGGCCGCTTTGTTGACGGCCGACTGACAATTCCAGAGTCCTATTGAGAATGCAGAGCGATTCTCAGAGGCTTGCTTTAGCAACTGGAGGTCACCATGATTGCGACGTCTTCTGACAAAGCGATACCTCCTGCGAGATCCGGACCATGTAGGGATTGGGTAGAGACACATACTGACCGATTGGATGGATTAATTTTGCTATGCTCAGAGCCCCTGCTCGGTAGACACGCACAGGTTGACACATATGTCTTTACCTTCGAATGTCTTTACACGCACAGGTTGACATGTATGTCTTTACCTTCAAATGTCTTCACACGCACATTTTGACACGTATGTCTTTACCTTCGAATGTCTTCACAAGAGAAGGGCTGGCGCTTTCGCTGGCGCTCCAGGAAAGATCACTATGGATATGCAAGTCAGTTGTTAATTGCACCCGCTGAGACCACCCACCAAGAGACCAGACAAAGAAAAGGCCTAACAGTGGGAGGAGCTGTTGATTTTCAGTCCAGAGTTTCTGCTTACCTGAGTTTCTGTCAGCTGATGAGTGTCCTTCAGCTGAATTATTTTTAAAGTTGAAACCACTCAGCAAATGCACTCAGATTCTACTGTGTAGCTTTCTTTTTGTTTTGTTTTAATTTGTTTCTTTTTGTGTGTGTGTGTGTGTGTTATTGTGTGTTATTGTGTTGTCTCTTTTTTCTTCTTTCCTTAATTGTCTTGTGTAATGTCAGTTTAATTGTCATTTTCTGTAAGATATCCTTCATGATACTATTGTAACATTAAAACCCATTAAAAAAAAAAAAAAAAAAAAAAATTCGTTGACTGTGGCAGCCATTTGACCAATTAATGCTTCCATATCTGTTCATAAAGTTGAAAATGTGTCAAATTTTCAGATTTTTTTTTTTTGGAGCGTTTTTAATAGTTCAGCTTCCCTCTGCCACTTACGGCTGGTGCTGAGCCATGACGCTCACATAGTGCAGGGACCGCCATTTGCCGGTATTTTTAAATCACGGCAAAGCTGCCTTACACTACACCCCTTGCGACCACCATATGTACCGTGTACCATATTTTTCACATTGTTACTAACCACATTTGCCACAGATTACTTAGCTTAGCATTTAAAGAGCCCATAGAACGCATGTTTTGACTATCATAAAATGTTCTTTGAGCCTCAATAATTGTGTATGCAAATTTGTGCAGCTGAAAAAGACCCCAGAGCATTTCGAGGCTGTCCATTCCATGCTCACAAATGTATACTCATTAAAAATGTTCGTATTCCCCACCCTATGGTCAGTTTCCCGCCCCCCGGCGCTGATTGGCTAGTTCATTATGAGACCTATTGGCTGTTTTTTCGCTGAAGCAGATTGGCTCCCTAGTTTCACTGATACTCTTAACGGGGGGGGGGGGGGGGATGTTGTTGAGGTGAGGGTGGGGGGGGAATGTTGGACGGACGGAATATATTGAGCTCTGTTCACCCACACTGAGTAGATATTAATATTATTAACCAAACACAAAATAGTTTTCTTTTCTACCAGCTACACTACACTGACATTTGGCCAGTGTTAAAGAGCAGCCAGATGCCAGAATAAACAGTGATTGCTCGTAAATTGTCACTCTTAATTTAGATTAGTTTTGTGGTGTAATGGAAGACTAACACTACAGTTTTGACCAATCACTGTTTCTCACATTTGGGTAACCACTGGAATACCAGATATCATTTCACACTGGTGTTTAATTTAGAGCCCAAACTGTAAACCACTCTCTTTACTGTGTTAACATCAGAAGTTAATAAACCTGTAAAACAGCCAGAAGTAAATTGACTTTTAAATGGTGACTAGAGACAAAGGCAAGAGCAGAGAATAAAAACACTATTAACAAAGCCACTTTACACTACAGCTTTAGTCGCTTATGGTCTAAAGACAAGGCAAGGCTTTCCTGCCACCACTGTGGTCTCTCACGCTGAAAAAAACTTGCGCCAATCAATGGATGAAGGCAGAAGTGTAGGCTACGACGCGATACGCGTTCGCCATTTTTAAATGGCTCGAAATCATTACATTTTATGAATCAATTAATAACATTACTGCCGACCAGTGTTTCTGTTATGTAGGCCTATCGTTAAAAACAAGCTAACATTATTAACAATATCGAGCAAACAGGAGCTAATCATTCTCACCAGAGCTTATCATGGTGTTCAAGGCAAATTGTAGCGAACAGCTCTAAACCCATGTCAAGATAGGTCATCAGAAAAAAAACACAACGTAGGCTTTCTAACTCTAAAAAAACGCCCAAATCGAGTGTGTTCTTTTTTTGAAAACCATCCGACGTGTTCAAGGATTTTCTCTATACAGCGCCATTGAGTTTATCTCGCAATCAGTTAATGGCGTGTTCAAATCCAGTGGGGAGATGAGGTTGCCAGGTCAATCGATACAAAAAGGTGACTTTGCGGCCTGAATCAATGGAATATTCGGAAGAGAGAACTGGCAACCAGCAGTGGATTGTACTAGTTGATCTCGATTGTCTGTAACCCTGTATGTGACCAAATGTTAAGCAACGTTGTTCTGCGGTCCACATACAGTCTATGGGTCCACCATGAAACTGTTCAGTGACGTCATCTGCTCACTCGACACCCCCCCCCCCCCCCATAAACGGCCCATATTGATTTCAAAATGGCGAATTTCGCCCGAAAGCTGAGGGATTGGCATGCCTGTCTCTTAGACTGTTCTAAGAGTGGAGTGAAATTATTCTTACACAAATTGAAATAGGCCCTGGTGACCTTAACCCCCAAATACGTAAATGAATCCAATGAAAGTTTAAATGGCAGATTGGGAACTCTTGGTGTTTGCACTGATAGGACAATACTAATTTTTATCATAACTGAGTTTGTACCAGGGGTTAATTTGATTTTTGCCATGATTTTGATCATGATTTTTGCCTCCCAGTGTTCCGGGACTTATTTGGGCAGATCCGGCACCTCTCCTGTATATATATATATATATATATAAATAATATAAAAACGTTTTAGAAATGTTTCAAATAAATAAATTATATCCATATTCATTTACAGAACAAATGTCATGTTATTTATTAACATTTAACATCATTTGAGAGAGTTGGAGATCTGTTGATCTGTTACTGGGCAACAAACCACGCCACTGACAAAAAAAAAACTTTGCAGCTTCTGGGGAGGAAGCAGCGGAATGGTATTTCAACGTATTTCAAAATGTCGAAAAGATAGTTGAATTTACTGTCCTTTATCAAGAAGAAGGAAGAGTTGCATGATGCAAAACGAAGGAAGGAAAACGAGGGCAGCTGTAGTGATCATGTTGACGGCCAGGACTGCCTGCAGCAGGAGGCTAGCTTACAATATGCTGAACTAAATGGTAAGCATTTTGTCTTTAAATCTCGCCTTCCATCAGCATTTCATTGTATTTGCAGTGTTTTGCGGTTTCATTGTTTTTTGCTGGTGGCCCTGTGTGATCTGGCCCAAGGTTTTTCGGTCTTCCTCATGAATATCCGTGGCGTGATAATAAGTCGCCTCTGATTTGTTGAGAAATGAATTGCTGACTGTAAGTCCCACCTGTGGTGATGTGGGCAATTGCCTGTGCCATGCAGAGTATAGGCTAAATATTTGTAAATTATTGTCATAACATTTATACCATTGATATTATCTGAACTTGAGGTCTGTAAGTCCCACAGCAATGACAGCATAGCAAATGGGCATTTGCATGTTGTTTTTTGTATACGTTTCGGGACCTGTGTCCGTCACGTCATCCATGTGCTGTCATATGTACTTTGCGTTCTGGCACCTTATGATTTACAAATTAAGCACTGGTTTGTACCCTGATATAGATCCAAATTCCTCCAGAACATGAAGAACTACTGGTATGGTAGAAGTGGGGTTGGTTATATATAATAAAAGATCATCTGCGTAGAGTGAAACTGTATGTATTGAACTGCCACGTGTTATGCCTTGGATATTAACATTGTTTCTCAATGCAATAGAAAGAGAGCAATGGATTAAGTGGGTCTCCCTGTTTAGTCTCTTTGAAGAGAAAAATTGTTAGAGGAGATTGAGTTAGTGCAGACTGAAGCTGTTGGGTCTACATAGATAAGTTTGATTAATTTAATACATTTAGGTCCAAATCCAAATTGGTTCAGGGTATAGAAAAGGTATTCCCATCAGACCCTATAGAATGCCTTTTCTGTATCGAGTGATATGACTGCTTCTGGAGATAGGGTGTTAGATTTTGTGTAGATTATGTTAAACAGCCGTCTCAGATTGAAATAAGATTGCCTGCCCTGAAAAAATCCTGTCTGGTCATTAGAAATAATATGGGGAAGGACTCGCTCGAGGCGGAAAAAAAATGAATTGTGAACCGCAGAAAAGAAAGAATATTCTCTCTTAGTTGGATTTTTAAGCCTCCATGGGTCTATCAACCTATGTGAGTTCTTAAAGGAATTATTCTGAGTAAAATACACTTTAGATCAATTTACGGATGATTGAAAGTACATACGTTGAGTTGACATCAAAATCATGTAATTCGGATGTGTTTTGAGAAAGTTATATTTTACCGTTAGCCAAAACTCGTTAGCCTGGAAGTGACCAGGGCATATCATTTCCGCCGCTACAAAACGCTATTTTTATACCTCTTCTACAGTTCCAAACATTACACTTACTTCGGTTTGGCTTTAGGGACCCTCTACTCACTACCACGTATCCCGAGGTCTTCATGTAGTCGGATAGTCTCCCCAGAATGAATTTTAACGAGCCAGTACCTTTCCGGAAATGTTGCTGCCTCAGCAGCATTTGGTCTATCTTTAACCCCCTTCAAACCACAAGCTTTTAAAATATTTGTCAAAATCTTTTTTTTTTCTTTAAATCCTGGCGCCTAAGGGGTTAAATCATGACTATGCTCTAAATATGGTATTTAAAATATTAAAGAATTGGTATTTTAAATATTTATAGAAACACCCACCCTCTCCTTTACTTTCCACACCCCAGTGGAGGGAGTGGAGTTGTAGCCTGTCACTCACTGACGTGTGGGACATCTATTTGCGGCAGCATGGAGAAAGCAAAAAAGGTGCTCAAGACAGAAAGAAGAAAAAAAAAAAGAAAGGAGAAGGCGTGTGTGGGGGATGCGCCAAAAATGTTAGTGTGGGTCAAACACAGCAACAGGTATGATATATGGTAGAAACAAATGTCACTTATGTGTAGGGCTGAAACAATTCCTCGACTTATTACATTTACTATGCCTTGATTATTCGTTTATTATTAGCGCGCCACAAGCCCGGAACCATTAACATACATAGTGTTTCCACAGGGAGGCTCGGGTTGCAGCAAAGCAAGAGCGTCAGCGGGACTTGTACAGACACATCACCGGCTGGCAGTACAGTCCTTAGGGGCGCAGATATGACAAGACAAATCAGAAAAAGATGCGCAAACAGCAGCGGAGATGAGGGACAGAAAAAACGACAGAAACTGTCTAAAGTATGGGACCATTTCAAGCTAAGAAAAGTGGAGAAGTTGTGTGCGCACTGCAATACGGAGCTTGCCTATCACAACAGCATTTCATCTATGATGCAGCACAGCACACTTAACA
This sequence comes from Limnothrissa miodon, assembly GCA_017657215.1. Classification (NCBI taxonomy): domain Eukaryota; kingdom Metazoa; phylum Chordata; class Actinopteri; order Clupeiformes; family Clupeidae; genus Limnothrissa; species Limnothrissa miodon. The sequence goes on along the minus strand of JAGFZM010002854.1, from coordinate 245,367 downwards.
GAAGGCACCCCACACATAGTCTTAATGAAAAAGAGTCCTCCAAGGAGCCGAGGTAAACTCTTCTTGTAGTTAACATAGCGCTCTTTTCATGACTAAAGCGAGTGCTCTTTGTGTTACACGTGTTCTATGTTTGTATAAAGCAACACGCTTAAACAAGCTTAAACTTAAATGTGTACACTTTTTTTTTGTTTTTCCAATTCTTTTCTTGCAGAGCCCAGACAAATATGGAGGCCTATCTCCGAATGACCTCACCATGTTCATCTCAGAAGGCAGCCCGGCACACTGAGGCTACGTTTACACATACCTGGGTATTTTGATAAACAAATATTTTCTTCCCTCCATTTTCCAAAATAATTCCGTGCATACACCATTGTTTTCTAAAAAGTTTCGGTTTACATTAAGCTGCATAAATATGCTGCTGAGAGAAATATGCCCTACGCTAAGCCTATGGGCCGCAGTGTAGGAAGGAGAAAGCCATACAAGCCAATCAGAAGCCTCACGCCATTCCTCCAGGACAAGCACTTCATTTTCAAAGCTCTCCCACCAGACAGCAGTCTGCGTGTAGATTGCCTAAAACTCTGTTTAATCTGTTTTTCGCAGTTTACACGCAAACGTGAATACGGAGTTTTCCAAAATCTCCACTTTTGCTGGAGTTTTTAGAAAGAATTGTTTTCAGAGGCGACATCTCCGTTTGTGTGTAAATGAAAGGTGCAAACGAAGGGAAAAATGTGCGTTTTTAAGAGAAAACGTATGTGTAAACAGGGTCTGAATCCATATGTCCATATGTGACTGGCATGAGACCAATTTCAATGGTTGAAAGCAAGGGCTTCAAGGGCTTCATCTGTGTCCCTGTTATGAACTTCAATCCAGAACATACTTTACAAAGAAAATTGAGGAAAGGTTCAGTAAGGGCAAGCTAATTGAGGCTACAACAAATATGAAATATGCACTCACAACTGACATTTGGACAAGTGTAGCTGTAGAGGCCTATATGGGTGTAACATGTCACTGTGTGGGGAATAATTGGGAAATGCAGTCCTTTGTTTTGACCACAGTTCCGTTGGAGGACAGGCACATAGCTGCAAATATAGCCCAATGGCTACAGGATGTGCTAAAAACATTTTGCATCCCCCCTGAGAAAGTTAAAGCAGTTGTGCATGATAATGGTGCCAACATAGTAGCTACAGCCAAGCTTTTGAAGGATAATCACAGGTGGGCAACAGTTAGATGTGCAGCACACACACTGAACCTAGTGGTTCAAAATTCACTTAAAAACAACGCTACTTTGTCAAAGTGCATGTCTGCTGCTAGATTCCTGGTGAAACACTTTAAAGAAAAGTGAACTTTCCACTACCAAACTTAAGGATAAGCAAATTCAGATGTGCATTCCACAGCATATGCTTATTCAGGATGTCAGCACACGCTGGTACTGTTCCTTCTACATGCATTGTATGACCATGATAACCTAGATGTGTAGAGTGATTTAGATGGAACCACACTTTACCACTTTATAATAAGAAAGTTGAATTTGAAATTTTTTACCCAATAAAAAAAATCTTTTAAAAATATACATTTTTAAAAAATCTTTTACATTTAAAAAAAAAAATAGACGTGGCCATATTTCCCCAAACTCAGCGCTGTAGTATCACCATGATGGCACCCTAGATGGGAATGATTTTGGAAGAATTACAGTTTATAGTTAGAAAGTTATTGAATTGAGTCCCTTTAAACCAGCATTCAGTAAGTTGGTTTTTATTACACCCAAAATCTGCAGAGGGCACTCTAAAGAAAGTGAGCTATGTGAGACTGTCGTAAACCCCCAGCTCATTCTCTTTGCCTTGAAAACAATCCTTGTTAACATTCACGTTTACATATTGTAGCCTAGGTGACCGGTCTCCTAATATTCTATGTGGCCAATTTGTAACATGAAAATTGATGCTAGTAAACACCCACGTTTAGAATCTGACAAGCCACCTACTATCCTTTAGGACGGTAGTGGTAAAAGTTTTGAAATCATTTGTAAAATCAAACGGATAAGAAACAGGCAGTCTTCAAGTTGATAGAATATCCATGGAATGCATACTGTTATTTCTAACGTTTATTAGGCCTATATCTTCATAGCAAGTATGATAAATGTTCAAGGCTATAATACGTTCTGATATTTAGCAGGCCTATCACTTCAAGTATGATAAATTTTGCTATGTGATATTGACAATGCTTTGTAATTGCAGGAATCAACTAATCAGTCGTCTATCTCGTCCAAATTCACCTCTTGCCCAGTGGCCTGCCTGCAGCCTACCGTCTGTGTTGTGGCAGTATGGGTCACCTTGGAGTTGTAAACAGGGTTGTCATTCCAAGCTGTGTTGAAAATAAGAGACTAACAACCTGACCTTTAGTAGTGCTCATTATACTGGTTTCAGGGTTTCTTACCTTGTCTAACAACCAATGCCAACTGTAAATAGTTCTGCATTTTCTATTGTTTCCTACTGTATTTTCTTACATTTGTATTTATATAGTGTGTTATTGTAATTAAAGATGTATACAAGTATTTTTGTGATGTGACTTTATTCACATAGATAAATAATTTTCAAATATTCAACAGCACTTTAGTGGATGGTGGTGGCTGTGCAGAAAAGACCAAACCAAGCCGTCTGGTCTCACGTCAGTTTGGCACTAAAGTTCAGCAAGAATGGCATTCTGTATCTCTGGGATGTAGGAGTACTGCTTCTGCTCTTTGACTGTACATGGCCCAGGTTATACATTTTTTGTTGAATGATCATATGTACCTGTTGAGTAAGGAAATAGCTAATTAGACAATATTCCAATAAGGTAAGTGTTCAGAAAAATATAGTGCCTTGGTCTCACTGCACTACTACTTACATTTTGCGTCTTTCCTTGTCAAGGGCTGGTGAATGTTGATCGTTTTCTTTTAGTCAATTGCTGCCAGCAGTGTCCTGGTTTTGTAGACAAACGGGGTGTAGGTCATGCACTTTGATGCGTACATCAGGATATGGATCTGGTAATTTTCCAGATCTGGTGTCCTGCATGTTCAGCAAAATGGGCATTTTATTAACTCAAATCATGTGACTAAATTTCACACATGCACTAGTGTTTTTTACAGATTTTTTTGACTATGAATGAATTAGTTCATTACTTCAAAATTCATAACAAGAGTTAGGATCGTACCTTCGATGAAGAGATGGGAGAAAGTCCACATCCGAGGCCTCCTCATCTTCCAAACCTAAGCAGCTTGGGTCTGCCCAAGAATCATGTCAATACTGTAAATGACAAACAAGTTAGATTGGATGGGGTGGGTTGTGGAAATTACAGAAGTTTCTGAAATTATTGCCCACTTCATTGTTTGGCGAGTCATTGTTCTCTTCGTCAATGCTAAAGGAATGCATATTGCAATTATACGTAATCATATAAATAAATTTCCTATTGATGTGAGGGGGAGAGGTTCTTAGACGAAACAGAATGTAAACACTGCATCAGCTCACCTTGATTCCAGAAACCCAACAGCTCCTTCTTCAATTAATGGTTGAATGCCAAACTCACAGGAACTCACATCCCTAAATGGAAAAAAAAAAAAAAAAAAAAAAAAAATCAGAAGATCAATAACTTTTCCCAAAATCACTAAAGATATACCTAGTCAAAGTTTGAGAAACGTACTTGTCACGGTCTAACCCCTTGCTAATTTTGGATACTGCTTTGAGCTTTGCCTGACCCTTATGTGGTGTGGAGGTGGTTGCTTGCAAACGCATGTAGCTCAAAAAACAAAACCAAAAAAGACAAAATCTTTAAAATTTACAGTAATTATTAATGCATGTTTAATTATGGCAAGCGAAGTTCAAAAGTGTATGTACTTTTACGGCTCCTGATGGCAACATTACTACGAGAAACTACGGTCACTGTCAAAACGCCACTGTTTTTTTCTAAGGTTACATGAATTTGTGAAAGACAAGGACATGAATCAGACCGCAGACTTTTACAAAAAGTTTGTCTTCAGGGCAGCCTTCCTCAAAACCGTTCTCAATAGCAACCTAACGGTACTAGCCAATTCCATGCTAGCCCCCCTCTAACCATAACTAGCCGTTCTTAGACCGGCTATCACAAAGTGTGGTGAAAGACTCAAAGTTTTCAGCTACCAAGCCAGATTAAAAGAGTTCAAACAACTGTTCAATTTCAATAGACAACATAAACGCGAGTCTGGTTACCCTGCCAAAATTAGCTCTCGGTGGCTAGCTAGGTAACGTTAGTGGTAGCTGCTAGCAAAGTATCGTCGCCACCAGTTATACTTACAAATCGCACACGAACATCAAAACAGATGTATAGCTGTATAGTAGCTACATGTAACATTTAAATGATTCAGATATAAAAACATTGTACTTACAACTGCATAAGAAACAATGCCAAGTCAGCTTCGGTGCTGCATCCTTCGCTGTCTTTCAGCTCCTTCCATTCCGTGACAGCCTGACCAAGTTGTACTTTGCTGGCATATCGCACTTGGTCTCTAGCCTTCTTTCTTGCCTTCGCCTCTTGCGACAAAACTCTTTTAGCAGGTCTTTTTGTCGTTTTTGCCTGTCTTTCCATGGTGAATGTTTCCGTAGTGAATGCATTCTTCCAATGCCACCTTCTTTATAACGAAAACTACAATGGGAGGATCTCATTAGTTCGTTTTTCTCGTTCTCATGAGACTAACTATGAGAACATTGTGGCGTTCGCCTAGCTCAACTTACAAGTGCTGTAGACTTGCCAGGAAGGCCAGTTGGCGGAGCAAGATTGCGGAGTTTGCCCTACAATGGGAAAGTCTAATAGAAAAAACGAATTTTAAGCGATTTTATGACCACAAAAAAGTTACTTAGGGTGTCTTTAACAACAGACTAAGCTGTGGCTCTTCACTCTTTGGAAATTAAGTTACTGAAATTATCCGTTTGCATTTTACACTTTGCAGACTTTTGCAGTAGTCCGTATTTCTTTAATACACACTAGGACGAAATCTGGTTGTAGCTCATTGTCTACCTTACCGCTGTTGAATAGACCCGTATATTGTATTGTAAGATTATTTTGTTTAAACAGACAATATGTAGTTTTTACTCCCATCTAGTGGTTAAATTTGATTTTGCATACACTCTGTAGCGCCACACGTTTTCAAATGTGCGTTGCAACATGGCTAGAACTATGGTAAATTGAATGGGTCGAGATTCATTCAAGACGTCTTCTACCACTTCATCGAGTTTTCTTTCCAGAGATGATGCAAGTTATTCTAAAGGTCTTTGAATAATTTGTATGATCATCTATGAGTAATTACCAATACATTTGCATTCAGGAGCAATGTCGACTGAATAGCGTATATTATGTCTTCCCAGGGATATAAAATAATAATAATACCAAAGATACTGACTAACCCGTCTCTGACAATACCCCTTCAAGGAGACCATAATTAAATGGAATGTTGTCGGTTTTCTAAAAAGATAATACTGATGGTGGTGCTAGGCAATGGCATGAAAATACCCTTAGCTTAGGTTAGCATTTAATCAAACGCAACCAGCAAGCAACGTATTTGCTTTTAACTATACAGTACTGTTACCGCCAACGTTATGAGTTTTACAATCGAACAATGAGACATTTCAATTTAGCCTGTAACATGACTTACCTGTCGAGAAGAGAGCAGGCAAGCTCTGCATTCCTCGAACCGGTAATACACACATCAGTTACATTTGACAATATTTTGTAATTAGTGTCAACTTTGATTTGTGTTTAACTAGGACAACTAGAGGTGTTCCACAGCTCCCTACTGAAGTACTGCCTGAAGCATATTCATTTTGAATATCTGTCCATGCAGGCACGGACAATGTTGGCTGTCATGGATCACAATGAAAACCATGACCAAGCACGTCAACAAGCAACAACAGCAACTGGTAAGAACCAAAATTAGACTGACCATCTGAAGGCATCGAATACTATGTAGCCGTAACAATAACAGTACATTGCAGATTGCCAGACCTGTTTATACACACACCACCCAAAAGTTCAGAGTTGAACTTGTGGAAGGAGTCATCCGAAGAAGACTTGACCCCTCCATAAAATACAAAGACCCACCATCACATATTCAAGTTCCTCAACTGGCAGCAAACATCGGTCTGCCGAAACCCAGCAAGGAGGATGTCAGACAAAGCCAAACGTCAAGATTAAAAGTATCATAGCATTTTCTATTTGTACATGTGAAACTTACGTACATGTTACATTTATTTTCTATTGATAAACACGTGTGTAGACATTGGTCTATCAATTCTGCAGTAAAAGCAGGTTTGTCATGTTGCAGGGGCAATATTGTATTAAACCAAAAGTTACCTTTCTGTACATATTCCAAAAGAGGATGTATCCAGGAAAGACACATATTCACAAAAACTGTAACTAAAGGCATTTATTTTGTGTTTTATGTTCTTTTTTTACATGGGTGTAGGAAAATAAATATAATTCCTTTCTGTTCTCAAATGCTTGGTTCAATTAGTATGTGTAGACCCAGATATAGTTTTGCAGTTAAAAGCAGATTTACAAATGAGGCCTACCTTACTTACAAAACACTGATAGCAAAATGTATGGTATTGATTTTAGACCAACACAGCCAAGTCACCGATGGAGAATCAGAACTCAGGTTTATATACAAGAATCTTCAAAGAGGTTTGAACTTCAAAGAACAACAGTCAACAAGGTGGGTGTGGGTTTCTCTGTCTGTGTCTGGGGGTCTAAGCACAGGTCACGACTATCAAATATTTAACCAAATGGGAGAGCCCAATCTAATGTAAATGTGGTGAATACCTTACCAGGACACACACAGACAGACAGAGTTCACACCTCAAAAGTTGGAGACCTTGTCTCCAAGAAAGGCAAACATTTTAGGCGTATATGAAAATAATTCCTTTTAACACTATAAATATTCCAGGTTGTTCCAGAAATGTTTTCACAGATTCAAATAACCTCACAATTTTACAAAGCCATATATAACATGATACAATTACATTATATTTATTGCCTCCTCTACCTCTTGAAACCCAACGTAAATACCAGAGTCTGATGGAAATTTCTGTTGGATTGCTGCAACCACGCATAATGGCAATGCGTACAAATCCCTTTGCCAAGTGTCTCTCCCTTCAGAGCCCACTCCAGCACAACACGATACGACACCAACCTGTATTGCTTGTAAAAACAGCTATAAGTAAGCTACCGGTCCAAAGCATATGAATCGAACTTTACCGTAACATAATCATGCATTTTGATACTTACTTTGTGGACAGCTGACCATTGGGTCCATTCGGTGTGTTAATTCTTTTCCAGTTCACTTTATCACGCAGAAAAAGAAAAAGACAGCAGGATGGATCAATGCAGAGAAATCCTCGTAGGCAGTGACACAAGTGCGGCCATTGATCACCATCGACGGCAGTATTTTGTTCCACTCTGCACAGCACACACACTCAATTTCATCTGGCATCGGTTGGCACACTCCACAGGCACACCCCCAGTTGGTATTAGCTCTCGTTCTCTCAGCTCAATCGCCTTGAGTGGTCGCCACATTATCTCTATCCAGATCCAAAGCTCGCAGTTCCTCTTCTGTAAACTCTGGTTCGAAAATATAGGGTCTTGGATCTCTGTAGTCCAAGTCATCATCTTCGTCTGTGGAGTAATCTTAGCTTAGTCAGTGTGCTGTATCAGTACTTACACTGGTGTGTTGACGGAAGTTGGAGGTTTTCAGCTGCGCGGTTTCATTGCGTCTGGTAGCGGTGCTTTGCCGGTGCTTAGTCAGAATATAGTCCCAAATAAAAATCTGACTCGTAAATCCCTGCGTATTAATTTGCATTGTTATTTCTACTTGATGTGAATGTACAGTTGTACAGAAAAGTAATTAGCAAAAATCTTGCGTTATTTGAGTTACTTTTGCAACTACGTGCTAGCTGGGGGACATAAGATTACAGCAACTATGCTAAGCTAAAGCTAACAGAGGCGTACCAGATCAGGGCAATGGCTGGGCCTGCTTTTTCAGATTTGTCGAACTCGGGGAGCAGCGGGGAATGACCCAATTTCAAATTTGGGTGGAACTACCCTTTAAGTCTCTTTATTGTCAATTTCTCTACATATACAGGACATACAGAGGAATCTAAATTACGTTTCTAGCAATCCCACACGTGATGCTCGTGGTCAGGAGAACCAGAGGCCGCTGCATATACAGGCGTGCCTGCTTATGGCATTCACCCAATCACACACCCATTCTTAAAAACACTCACACACCAGTGGAGGGGGCTGCCATGCAACAACAATTTGGGGTTCAGTGTTATGCTCAAGGACACTTCGATGGGGTCAGGTGGAGTACAGATCGAACGAGCAACCTTCCTGTTACAGAATAGTCCCTCTACCACTGCGCCACCATCGCAAATTGACAACCTTATTTTTACATATTTAAGTCTTTGTTGTTATACTTTCTATAGAGGCCATTTCACTTTTATTACAAAAAATTGTGCAAGTCTGCACACCATAACCCATATACATTAACATTGTTTCTGTATTTGTGATGCTCTAATCTCGCCTTTGGGACTATATTTTGTCAAAATAAATACATATGAAATACATAATCAAGAACAAAAGAACAATATAATATTTTAAAGCAAAATCATTTGAGCAGTTTATCAGAAATTTGTTTAAAAATTTCCATTTTTCCAATTTTTACACATTTAAGCTGCATTTAAAATGATTGAGAGATTTTAACAAATTCTCCGCCACCTATCCAATATGGAAAGTAACATTATTATTATTATCATTACTTTGTTTTAATACCATTTCTTTGGAAATGTTTTATCAGGCTCTGACATTTAAGATGTGTAAGAGAATTTTCATTTTGTAATTACCTAGCATGTAAGCAAGTAATAATTAAATTGCAGGACATTTACTATCACTCATCATTTAGGCTACTAACCATCACCACTGTATGAACTGCAATAAGATTCTTCATATTTGACAAAGTAGTGATGATAATATTCATACCATGTTGGACATGGACCATGTTGGACATTGTGTCTCAATCTGACTGAAGTTGCCCATTTAAATTTCTTGCTTACAGTGTGTAAATGCTGAACTGTAGAACAGGCACCCCCACACTGCTGTCTTCAAGCTGAACCCCGACTCTGCGTCGATCTAGACACTTCAATAAAGCACCTACACTCCGCATCTGTCACAAAAATAACAGTCACACAAGTGAAGATATAGTGCAGATTATGGTAATTCTGTGTTAGTAACAGGATTCATGCACTTACAGTATAAATCAATACCTTTACATGATTTTTCCATAACGATCACATTTCCAGAAATAACAGTAAATGCATGAAACCTGCTGCATCCCTTAAATCTAACAGACAACCTTTGTCCTTGGGGTCAATTTTGTCCCCCGCCAAATAAACTCTCAGAAAATGATTACAATTTAGATTGTAACCTACAGAAGTTGTTTTGTGTTACAGGTACATAAATGTTGACAACGGTCTGAGAATTACAGCACTGTGTAAGGACTAGGTAAGAATGGCAAAAGGTAATATTGTTGTTCCCAATACAAGCATAAATTTGACGCCCTGACTAAGACAAACCAGTGTGCTGCTTACAACACACCAGGAGCAAGACAGCAAGACAGTTCCCACATAGTTTGAGACTCAGGGCTGTGCTTGATGCCATTGGAAAGGTAACACCCTCAAGTTTTTAGAAGTTTAAGTGTTAGGTAAAACTTTATTTGAAGGGGTCTAAATAAGGGTGACATAAGTATGGTATAAACATGACATGACACGTACCATGACTATTAATGACCCCTCATTCATGTTCATAACTGTTGTCATTAAGTGTGATTCGGTTTTTGAAATACAGACTGGGATGTAAACTTTACAAAAACCGAATGACACTAAATGACAGCAGTCTTAAACATGAATGAAGTGTCAGGTTTGTGACAGGCTCATGTCACTCTTATGTAGACCCCTTCAAATAAAGTGTTACCAAGTGTTATTCTATGACAGACTGACACAGAGTTACAGAGGTTAGAACACAGGTTTTGCCCAAATCAAATGGCAATAAACTGACTAAGATATCATTTGTCTTAGCATAGATCTGGACATAAAGGAAAAAAACTAGGCCATAGCCAAAGGTGTCAACTTGCTACTCAAAATTTTAAGTCAAAAGACAAAAATTTGTTTATTATTTTTAGGGCTGGGCAAGTTAACGCGTTATTATCACGTTAACGCATGAAATAATTAACGCTATCAATTATTTTATCGCGCGTTAACTCAGTTTTATTTATTTATGTGTTTTTTTTTTTTTTCATTTTTTAGTAATAATTAGGCTATTGTAAAACTCCGTTGCCCACAGGCTTTTATTTTGCAAGTCTGTTGCTGAGTTCTGCTGCACTCACAGGAACAGGAAACGAATTGGCGGATAGGTCCAAACATAAACTTGCCAGCATGGAGAAGGACAGGGTGCTGTTAAATGGGCATTTCCTATTCAAAGTGCATGCAAATGGCGCGGTTGACAAAAGCAAAGTAATTTGTAATCACTGTAAGGCAGAGTTTTCCCATCATCGAAGTACATCAAGCCTTAAATATCACTTAAATGCGGCACACATCGTTGATACCACCTCCACATTCCAAGACACAAACAGTGTCCCGAAACTTTGGCAAACAACGTTAGATTCAGCAGCATGTGGGAGACCGGTGGATAAGCACAGGCAAGAGAAGCTGGCAGATGCCATCGCAAAGTGGATAGCTACAGCCTGCAGACCAATTAGCATTGTGGAAGACGTTGGTCTTACAGAGGTTTTAAGAATAGCGACGAATGACAGCACTTATGAAATCCCCTCAAGACGCACTATAACGAGACGAATATAGGGGTTATATGAAAAGGAGAGGGCTGAAAAAGCCACATCCATAGGACGTGCACCCGCTGTTGCTCTCACTGGAGACTATTGGACCTCGCTAGCCAATCATAATTACCTAGGAGTGACCGTTCATTACATTGATGAGCAGTGGGCGCTACGTTCCTATGCGCTTACCATAATGAAGACTGAGGATAGACATTATGCAGAAACGTGCGCGAGACACTTTGACGTTGCACAACAGTGGAATGTGTCAAATAAAGTCACTAAAGTCACTGCACTTAGCACAGATAGTGCCCGAAATATGATTGCTGCTGCCAGACATCTGCCGTTTGATCATATACCCTGCTTTGCGCACAGTCTCCAGCGCTCTGTGACCGTATCTCTGCATAACAGTGCGTTTGACAATGTCTTAGCAAAGTGCAGGAAAGTTGTCGGGCACTTCAAACACAACCCAGCCAGTGCTGCAGAATTAGAACAACAACAACTTGAGCATGGGCAAAATAAAGAGGCGCTTAAACAGGACGTTCCTACAAGATGGAATTCGACTTTGGACAAGATAAGAAGCGTCCGCAGAAACAAACAGCCATTGAGAGATATCCTCACCACAAACACCAAGATTGCCATGCCAACTACAGCTGAAATGGAAAAACTGCAGAGGTTGGAAACCCTACTGGAGCCTTGCCGGTATGTTTTACATAGCCTAATATTTCTCACTATTCTGGCTGAGAGCATGTAAGATAGAATTAGTGTAAATAAGCCTATGTGTCTGTAAAAATGCAGCATGAATATAAACAGTGTGGAAATTGCAGTGCGAGGAGACAAAAAGCAATTTCTACTTTTGAGCACGCAACGGCGTGTCGTTTATTTAATCATCCATTTTTCCGTTAAATCAAACATGGCGCTGAACATACCATAACAATGCTGCGTAACCCATAATAAGCAATCACAGAATTCCACCTTAAAGGGGCAATGTTGCAGCATTGCAGTTACGATAACACAATAAAGATTGCACAATAGAACAAACCTACCAGCAATATGCATATGGATAAGGATGCTTAACAATAACTATATGGTTAATTATGACCATAGTGTCTGCTACAACAGGATATTTGTTGTGTAGAAGTATGCAATTTATTTTTGACTAAACTGGAATTGGTTTTCTGTTGCAGGTATGTGACTAAACTTTTGGGAGGGGAAAAGTATGTCTCATGCTCTGTGACTCTGCCAGCTTTTTGCCATCTCTTTCGGATCATGGAGAACTCAGACGATGACCCTGCCTACGTGGCCAATTTCAAGTCTACATTCAGGACAGACCTGGAGACACGTAAGGAAAATTCCAACGTTGCATATCTGAAGATTGCTACGGCATTGGACCCGAGATTCAAGGACCTGAAATGTATACCAAGAGCTGAGAGGAGTGAGGTGTGGGCCTCAGTCACCAACTTACTCAAGGAACAGACGGTTGTTGCAGAGAAACCTGTGGAAGAAAACACATCAGAGCCACCAAAGAAAAAGCTAACCCTATTGGCTGTTTCATCTGAATCGGATTCTGAACAGGAAGATGACTCCATTGAGGACATTGTGCGCTGATACAGAGCAGAGCCAGCCATAAGTCCAGAATCTTGTCCATTAGAGTGGTGGTCCAAACATGCAGGCTCACACAGCAGCCTTGCCCCCTTTGCACGAAAGTACTTGGCCACACCTTCAACCTCGGTACCATGTGAAAGGTTGTTTTCACTTGCTGGTCATGTGGTACAGAAAAAGAGGGCTTCTTTAGCATCTGAAAATGTGAATAATCTTGTGTGCCTTAGCAACTGGCTCAGTGCAGCTGAGTAAGAAGTCTAGGGATCTATAAACTGCACTGAAATTGCCTGTTTTAATGTCATGACTGGCTCAGGATTTTTTACTCAAAATAGTTAACTTACTGTTACAGTAAAAATGCTGATGAGTGTTCAGTAAAAAATGCTGATGAGTGTTTGCACAAGAAATATGCACTTTTGTTCATATGGTGCTCAGGATTAATTTCATCCATATGTGGCTCAGAATGAATGCCCTGGCCCTGGCAATAAGCTGTACTTTTGTATTTGCTTTGATTGCATTGTCTAATTTGAGATTTATTTATGATTTAACTGCAACTTTACAACCAAAATGTTATGTTAAGTGTTTGTAGAACAAATGTTATGGCATTTAAAATAAAACTGTTCTATATACTACTTTTGAATTCATTATTGGATTTTACGTATAACAGTGCGATTAATCATGATTAATCATGTAATTTATGTGATTAATTGCGATTAAAAAAGCGTTGCCCAGCCCTAGTTTTAATTCTTAGAGTTTAAATAATAATTATAGTTGTCAAAATTAATGTCAATTGCGGTAATTAATTTTTGGAATTAATCATGTTAAAATATTTTACGCATTTTAACATTAGAACATTAGAATAATAAAGACGGGACAATAAATGAACACTATTTATATTATAATTTGCACTGCAGTAAGGAGTTTAAGTTTCACCTGAGCCGTTCGAGCTAAAAGTACCACCTCAATGCTAAGCAGCGTCAACAGCTTCCAGGACAACACCCGGCCTGCGTCAGACCACGCTGAGTGAACGCAGGCCATTCAGTAAGTCTTGCGGACAAACTGACCAACACTTTGGCTTAATGGATTGAAAAAGGCTGTAAGACTCATCCATTTCAACGGTCTCACACTCGCTTTGCGATTTCTCACGGTTAGTCTATATTTAAAGTTTTACTATCTAAAATCTTTTTTTTTTTTTTTACTATAAATAACATTAAAGAACTTACATAACATTAAAAAACTCTTAGATAACTCTCAACTTAAATAACTTGGATAACTTTCAACTGTACTACCACCAAAATCAACACACATCTACAGCCTCATTATGGTCGTACTACACCACTTACTTTGGTGAAAAAAATTCAATAATTAAATAAAATGCAATAACTTCTTACCAATTGTAGTGCCACCAAACCTACTGTAATAAGGCTGCACTTAGGGTGGGAAAATATGGCTTAGTCTATTCTTAGACTCTGGCTACGTTCACACATACCTGGGTAGTTTGATAAGCGAATATTTGAAGAGTTTGGTTCTAAAATGCTATAAATCCATTTAGATCAATTTGAGTAAAATGTGTTTTTTTTTTTTTAGCAAGAAAATGGTATGATGAAAATCTCTATTTTCTGTTACAAACTGTCATATGGCATCTGAAGGTTATAATAACATTAAATATTAAAATCTGGATTTCAAATTTTAAAGATTTATTTTAAAAACAGATTATTTTTTTCTCAAAACGCAATAAATCCATGACACGCTTTTTCACAAAATGCTATAAATCCATGGCATCAATATAAAAAAGCAAAATCAAAGTCAGTTCTTTATATAGAATTGTATGTATTTATGTATCTATCAATTTATTTATCTATTTATTTAAAGGGATAGTTCGGTTTTTAACACATTGAGCCCCTTTCACAGGTTGTCTAAAATGCAATAAAGTGGTTGACATCGAAATTTTGACGCTTGCTTCTGTCTCGGCTATTTGGGGAATGTAGAATCGCTTTTGCCTGCCTTCAAAATGGCTAGCAATGGGCATGTGTTGTTTCTATCCTTAAAACACTGGTTTTAAAAAAGTGCTACTCACCAAGTGGTTAGTGGTGCTCAGTGATGTTCCAAAACATGTATCGTAGCGAAATAAAGCTTTACCGCTGCACCAAACAACACGGATAATACGAGCAGGCAGACAGCACTGAATCGTTAATAAAGGCTACTTGTTATAACGTTATAGGCTAGTAAAACAACAACTCACCCAATACGTTAAATGTCCATAAAAGGATTGAACGTTTTTCTGGAGATCTCCTGGTTTCAATGTGTCAGCGTGACAGAAGTTAGAGCTTTTTTTGTGAGTGCAAGTGACAGCCGGCATTTTTCCACCTCCTGAGTGTCTCACCTTCTTAACATTCTCACGAAGATGATTGTTTTTTGACGGTTTCTTACCCACAGAAGAAACCACCACAGGCTCATTGATTCCATCAAAAGCATTCATGTTGTTTAGGTTCAGTTTATTTCACTAACTACACAAAGACTTTCTAAAATACCGGCCACACAGGTGGCCGCCATGTTGTTTATGTTATGTGAAATGGTGCGCTGTGATTGGTTGAGTGGATTTGTGGCGTTTTCAAGAATAGTGGGACTGGCGCTTATGGCTGTTTGGAAAGAAAGGGAGAAAGCAGGTTAGTATAACACGGCGGATATGGCGTTTTGCGGAAAATTGTAAAGCGGCTGATCAAAAGCGATCAGTACAGTTCTGATTTTGGCGCCAACTCATTATTTTTTTTTTTTATTGGCGCTTATCGCGTTTTGGAACCAAACCCCTCATTTTCTTCCCTCTGTTTTCCAAAATTCCGTGCATACACCATGGTTTTCTAAAAAGTTTCCGTTTACATTAAGTTGCATAAATATGCTGTCGAGAGCCGTCATACCTACGCTAAGTCTATGGGCCGCAGTGTAGGAAGAAGGAGAAAGCCATACATGCCAATCAGAAGCCTCACGCCATTCCTCCGGGACAACCACCTCATTTTCAAAGCTCTCCCACCAGACAGCAGTCCGCATGTAGACTGCCTAGCTTTTCGCAGTTTACACGCAAACGTGAATACGGAGTTTTCAAAAATCTCCACTTTTGCCGGAGTTTTTTGAAAGAATCGTTTTCAGAGCCGATATCTCTGTTTGTGTGTAAATGAAAGGCGCAAATGAAGGGGAAAGTGTCAATTTTTAAGAGAAAACGTATGTGTGTAAACAGGGTCTCTTTCTAACTATAAACTATTTCTAACTAGTTCTACCAAAATCATCTTGGGTGTCATCATGGTCATACTACAGCACTGAGTTTGGGAACATGTGGTTTAGTCTAAATTAAAAGATTTTGAATACCTTTTTTTACTATACTGTACTGTCCAACCACAATTAATAAATAAAACAAACAAGTGTGTTAAAATCCGCTATCTGTCCCTATTTCTACAGACATTTTGTACATTTTTTGGGTTGTGATTAATCATGATTAATTAATTTTTAGGCTGTGATTAATCTGATTAAAATTTTTTATCATTTGACAGCCCTAATAATAATAATAATAATAATAATAATAATAATAATAATAATAATAAT
>JAGFZM010002854.1:217030-229282 GCA_017657215.1 Limnothrissa miodon | reverse complement strand
ATAATAATAATAATAATAATAATAATAATAATAATAATAATAATAATTAGGGATGCACCGATCTATCAGCGTAACATCGGTATCAGCGGTGCAGGTGCCCCAGCCAGTTGCGCCACAGCTGGGGCCGCAATGAATTGTTTCATTCCAGCCTGCCTTTATGCTCTTGCTGCGGCTCCTTTAACTGTCTCTTTGACAACAGCTTGTACACGTGGTGTGTGAATGTTAGCTTACATGTGTCTAAAGACCTTTATATACAGTCTATGCTAAAGACCAACAAAAAAAAACAAGAAGTTGCCGAGAAGAACTTAAAAACAACATGACTCACTTGTTATTAACCATGGCCTTTGAGAAGAAAAACATGTTCCCAGCAAACAGTGTGAGAGCAAGAGGGATAGCCTAACAGAAAGGATAATGAAGCTAATCCCTGTAATGTTAGATGACCAACCTTTTGTGGTCGTGGGCGAGAACGTGAGATTCCGCAGCCTTTATGGAGTACGTGCAGCCCCGCTACAAAATCCCGAGCCACTAGTGTTATTCTGTGAGCTACCGGCTAGTAACATTCCTGCCATCAGCTTCAAGACTGGTGCTCAGACGTAACAGCACAGTGGATTGACACAAACTTCTTCAAAAATATAACCGAGTTGGTCTCTAATTATTAGTTAATGTATGTTGCTTTGTGCAGCATTTAAAGGTGCTCTATGAGATATTGCAGGATTCTAGCGCGATTTAATTTTTATCTCAAATTGTAGGCATCTCCCCGTGATCGGCTAGCTTTCTGCCCCCTGAATACACTATGAAAAAACCCAGTCTTGAAACACAAGTTTAATTTAGCACCCCAACGATTGTCTCTGATTGGTTACTTGTTGTGATTGATTCATGAATGCAAGGCATAACTAGGCATGCAGCTTATTAATAGGCCCATCATCAGAAGTCAGTTGATAAAATGCTTTGAAATAATAACATAAATAATAAATAACTGATGAAAAATACTATACATTTACAATGCATTATACAGTAGCACAATCTGTGTCATCCGGACTAAAAAGCACAAGGACAACCCAAGTTGTTATCAGTGCTCAGAGGCTTGCATGTCTGGGGTTGCATGAGTGCGTGTGGCATGGGCAGCTTATACATCTGGAAATCTGATGAGACACCTTAGTGGACAGTAATGCTAAAACATGCCAGCACCAAATTCCTGGGGGTGCACATCTATCAGGACCTAACCTGGGCCAACAACCCTGCTACACTGGCAAAGAAAGCTCAATCATGGCTCTACTTTCTGTGCAAACTCAACTAACAAAACTACAACGCCCGGCCACATAATTGACTTTCTGCAATGTATGTGTCTGAATTAGGGATGGATATTATCAGTTAGTTTATTAATTGTTAGTTAGTTGACCTTACGGTCAGTTGATAAGTGATGATTTTTCCCTGAATAGGGTCTATAAAAATACACCATGGCAGGCTTGATGCCAGGCTTCCAGGCAGACTAGTTATAGTCAGTCTGAAAGGCGACATTGTACTCTGGCTCTAGGAACTGTATTAGCTCTCGATATCTTTCATTTTTAACTGTGCTGACAGCTATCAAATCTTTTTCAATCATGTTGCTTATCCTCTGTTATGCCCTCTGCTCTCGTATCACCACATGCTCTCCTTCCAATAAGTTTAAGTAGGTTGTTCTGATGCACTCATTTCATGCAGCACAGCTGTTGAAAAAGTTAAACTGGTGTATTTAAAGGTAGCACCACACAGCCTACCTCAGTGAGCTTAAAATGCTCCCACACCGCACTTCAGTTTGACCTCTTCATGATTTGAGCCTTTCCAATTAACTAACAGTTAGTTGAATTTATTCGACCAAATTCTTACCAACAATTAACGAATAGTTGATTAATTGTTTGCATCCCTAGACTGAATACCCTCCAAATGCATCCAAAAACATCTGGAGAGTTTGCAATTTGACGACAAAATGACGACAGTAGGCCATACAAATGTAGTTCAAAGTTCCATCATCCTACAGTGGTTGGAAAATTTTGGGAACCAATTAAACTCAGGCTGCTGGGTAGTTCAAACCTCTGTTGTACTATGGCGGTCAACATCAGCCAAAACACACCCCTGAACTCACTGTCTATGTGCTTTTGCTCCTAAAAAATCATTTTCAAGGCTGATTTGACCTGCATGTGTGAATGAACATGCAGGTGAAACAACAGTGTTCATATTATTATGTTTAGGGGAAAATTAATTGTGCAGTCTGCATTCATAAGGTCATAAGTCTTACCATCAGGACAGAGTCAAAGCAAAGGCAGGATGAAAGATAGGGGATTTTCTCTTTTTCTGTGATGGAAGGGGGAAGGAAGGGTAGATTTGCTGCAAGAAGCCTTTGTTTTCCAACTTCCAGTCCTAGAAGCAAAGACACTTGTCACTTAGGACTCCGGGGCCTTTCAAACCATTTAAGAGAGCCAGGTACATCATTTTTAACCACATGTAAAAACATCTTCCTGAAAGTAGTAAAAAAAAAACAGCAGCTAGGCTCAACTGAATGCAACAGTAAATATTTTTTTAATATAGTTAATAAATGAAATAAATATTAAATTCACTTTATAATACATATCACAAGTGATGTACAATAAATTAAATAAATATTAACTTCACTTAATATCACAAGTATTGTCAAATGTAATCGTTATTTTTATGTGCATAGGTGATTGCCAAATGCAATCAGAATTTTCCTTTTCAGAAATAACAACAAACACAAACAATAAATAAGTATCCAATTGTTTCAGTATTACTCATGAAGTACTTCACAAAACATTACAGACCCACAACGGATCCCCTCAGGTTTACCCTCGAATCTTAAAAGCGTGTGTGTGCTTATTTATGTAAATAACTGCATCAACTTCTTAGTTTAGTAGGACAGTGTGTTTCTTTGCTGTGTGGTTTGACACCCAAGCTCATGAATTGACATCCTACAGAACTGTGTTCAAGGCTGAGTGTTGACCATTCTCTGTTACTTTGCTACCGATGTGTGTATGTGTGTGAGTGAGAGAGAGTGTGTGTGTGTACGTGTGGTGTGTGCATCTGCGCTGAGAGGTGTGTGTGTGTGTGTGTGTGTGTCTTGTGTACAGGCTATTCACTTTTCCTAGCTTCAGGTTTACAGGATGCCAACCAACCAAGCCATTTGTGTGTTGATGTATAGTGTACCAAGTCAGCAGCCTGTCTGTAACACTGAAGAGACAGGGATGTTTGTTTGACGGTTTAAAAAAAAACATGGTTGGCTGCAGTGTTCCCTTTAAGCTGCGCACGTGCGCAATCGCGCACTGCTTGCACATCCTCAGCGCACAAGAAAATCGATGCAGTGCACGGACTGATTTGGGTGGCTGGGGACGTGTCTGCTACACTTTTTCAAAAGCCAATTCTGGTTGCCAGCAGTTTTTACCGTCCAAAAAAAATGTAACGCCATAGTAAACAGGTAATTTTTTAATTATGGCACCACTAACGCATCAAATGCGTCACATTATTACAAGGAACTTATCTATCTTATATGTACAGCCTAATTGTAGCCTAGATGTTCTACTACAATTCATAGCCAAAAAATGGCTAAACTACTGAAAAGCTATCAAATTCAGAATATTGCTTAACTACATCCACGCTACTCAAAAATGTAGTTAAAGGGATAGTTCGGTTTTTAACACATTGAGCCCCTTTCACAGGTTGTCTAAAATGAAATAAAGCGGTTGACACCAAAATCTTGATGATTGCTCCTGTCTCGGCTATTTGGGAAATATAGAATCGCCTCTGCCTGCCTTTAAAATGGCTAGCAATGGGCATGTGTTGTTTCTATCCTTAAAACACTGGTTTTAAAAAAGTGCTACTCATGGAGTTTGCATGAAGGACCTTTCAGGAAAGACCTTTTCAACAAGATAATGCCAGACCACGTTCTGCATCAAATCACAACATCATGGCTGCGTAGGAGAAGGATCCGGGTACTGAAATGGCCAGTCTGCAGTCCAGATCTTTCACCTATAGAGAACATTTGGCGCATCATAAAGAGGAAGGTGCGATAAAGAAGGCCCAAAACGATTGAACAGTTAGAGGCCTGTATTAGACAACAATGGGACGTCTGACGTCTGTTGAGTGTTGAGGGGAGATGCCACACAGTGGTGAAAATGGCCTTGTCCCAGCTTTTTTGGGATTTGTTGACACCATGAAATTTTGAATCCACATATTTTCCCCTTAAAATGATACATTTTCTCAGTTTAAACTTTTGTTCCGTGATTTATGTTCTATTCTGAATATAATATTAGAAGTTGGCACCTCCACATCATTGCATTCAGTTTATATCAACGATTTGTATAGTGTCCCAACTTCTTTGGAATCCGGTTTGTAGTTTGGCTACTAGTAGTAAAGCTATTGCCCAACACTGCGTGCATGACTATTTCAGAATCAGATTTTATTGGCCAAGTATACTTGCATATACATGGAATTTGACTTGATGGAAAGTCCCCTTGGCAGCCATTCATACGGCGCCAGCAGAAAAACACAGAAAAAACTGGATTACATAGGGAAAGAAGAGGAGAGGAAAAAAACAACCCACCAGACTATACACCAAATAGGGAGCTAGTTTGGTGTCAGGAAAAAACACCTCAGCACATATAAGCAATTTTTCGCGCGCGGTGTGAGAACCGATACCGACACAAAATGCCAGCAAATGGTTCAAAGCTTGTCTTTGCTCAAACTTTGCTTGCAAATTCTGCGATTGGACTGCAGAGCAGTGAAGTGGCGATTATATTTATATAATCGGGGGTGTGAGAAAACTGCGCTCTAGCGTCCTGATCTCTCTCAAAGCTTTTCCAGAGCTGCAAGTTTCTCAACGATGTTATCCATGTTGTGATCAAGAGTCCCAGTATCTCCAATTTTGCGATCCAGTGTCTCAATTGCCCCCATCACATTGACCATTGGAGAAGTGAGAAGGACAGATGTGGGAAAAAAAAAGATAAATTTGAGTCAGATTTGTGCAAATTCTAGTGACATTTAGTAAGATTTTGTTATTCAGGAATATTAATAATTAAATTCTAGGTAATTACTAGGCAAGTTAACTAGGTAATTTAAAGCGCCAATGTGTATTTTTCTTTGAATGAGATTAGTGAGATGTGGTAATATTGACATTGTAGGTCTGTATCTCACGACTCGACCAAAAGCGAATGAAAAGCTACTTCTGTACACAATTCAATAAGAATGGTTGCTTTTGTATCAGATAAACATCCCCTCTTCCCTCTCTTACTCTAACGTTATAACGTCATAACTATTACAACTAGCTCACAGCTTACTCAAATTCAAGTGCAGAGTGGAATATAATACCATGTCATTTCGTAGATAAAATTGTAATATTATAACACTTAAGCTTGCCAATTCGTGAAAAAACAAGGGTTAGCCTAATGAGGGGCAGTGTTTCCCCTAGGATGTCTTTGAAGGTGCAGGGGGCCAGGACCACGGCACCAAAAGGAGGGTACAGGGTATTTGAAGTGAAAATGTACAACAACCAACCTAAAATGGAAATAAATGAATAAACCTAGTCTTAAAATACCCGTAACAAGCATAACCTGCAGAGCCAGGCAGTTTACAAGACAGTGAGGGAGACTACATCAACCAACCAACCAACCAACCAAACAACACCCCCAACACCAAAGTGACCCCTATAGGCCACACCAATAAAATGAGTTGGTTCTCGGATTCGCCGCTTGAAAAAAATGCTAAATGAAATAAAAATAAAAATTGAATTCGAACTCACACGAACATAAAAAACACTGTGGCTGATAGCTATAATACTGAAAACAGCATGCTGCGTTCACGTGACGTCAAAAACCAATCAAATCACGCCTTTCACTTCAGAGTGCAAGAGACAAGAGACATGATGAGGAAAGATGCCAGTGGAAGGGGATCCAGCTAGGCTAGTGTTTGCAATTATTAGAATATTTGATCAGAAGAGAAAAACATTTGACAAGTGCATTGAAATTAAAGAGGATGAGAACTTTGCGCAGTTGTACTCACGGTGCCGAGAGCAGTCTGCTTGTGCAACTCTGTGGAGGTGAGTTTGATATTTCATTGATTGAGAGGCGAAAAAAACCCAATCAAAGTGTTTTGCCATCAAAATCAATCAATAAATAAATGAATAGCATATGCCTACACTATGGGCTGAAATATGTGCCACCAGAATCTGAATTTGAATATTTTTAAATTGAATTTGAATGGCTAAATTTGAATCATTGCATTGAAAAACTGAATCTGAATAGTATCATTTGAAATAGAATATATTAGTTTGAAACTGAAATGTCAAGAAAAATACAAATTTCAACTTTCTAAATGCTCATATTCAGATCTCACAATTCAGATTCAGTTTCCCAAATTCAATTTCAAACTAACAGTGACAAACATCCAGGTACAATCCGGGAAGAGCAATCAAGTGCAGAGATGGAGAGTCGGGTCTAATTCTGGGAAGCTAATGAAATACCTCAAATCAACAGGGCTCTATGCCCGAATATAGCAACTAATAGCAGAATCTCCCTTGTACCAGTAGTTGGCGGTAGTCGCCGATTATGCGTAACCCGCCTTAAACAAATCAAAGAAGAAGAAGAAGAGTGCAGAGATGATTCTAACTCAGTGGCAGAGATACACAGGACTCCAACCATGACTGACTGAACTTTTCCGCACGTAAACAAGGGCAGAGACTTTTCCCCCCTAATGTTGATGCTTTGTGGAACTGGAAAAAGACGGCTATTCTTGGAACAACTGTGTGTTGAACATGAAAAACTCAGGGCAGAATGTTGTGGACCAGTGTACAATTCTGTACAATTTTTGTTGATGAGAAAAAAGCGGAGGCAAAGCGCTCCAAAAGTAAAGTGAAGACGGGGGGAGTTCTGAAGGTGCGGCGGGCCGCCGCAGTCAAATGTACATAGGGGAAACCCTGTGCTAATAACAATAGTCTTGTTAGTGGCAAGTCTTTTTAGTGAAATAACGCGTAGTAAATTTAGTGCCTATGTACTTTTCCTCCCAGTCAGTCTCTGGCACAGTAGGCCTACAGTAGCCTTCGAAATACGTTGCAGTGTTGTTGTGGCGCCATCTCCTGTTTATATTTTAATTCTTAACATGGAATAACTTAAAAGGTGATTCCCCTTAGTCTTCACCTAATTAATTGAACAGCATTACATAGTATCAGGTTAAAGCTTTATAATTTAATGTCCAGGACTGGTGTTGAAAGGCAGCAAAATAATTAACCTCATCATTGATTACTTACTGATGCTGTGTTATTTTTATAGTAATACCAGCTCTGCAAGCCAGGAGACTGATGGGATGACAAGACTAACTGGCCCACTCATCATGATGCTTCTACACACAGTGGGAAAATCTACACATGAAAGATCACACTTATGCCACTGACCCCCTGCTTCGTTCTCACCTGTGCAACCAAGTGACAGTGTCCTGACCATCTGGTACTTACTGAACTTCTACGTGATGATCGTCTGTCTCTGCTTTACACTGGGCTTCCACTTGATGCAGCAATGGTTCAATCAGTTGTAATGGTTACTTAGTTTAAAATGTTGTTTCTGTGCATTTCTACCAGTTCATACATAACATGAACACTTTAGTGATTAATTGCAAAGACACTGTGTTTGTTGCTGCTGTTAATTTTTACATATCTATACAAAATGCAAACAGTTGTAAGACTCCCCCCTTCAGAAGACACACAATTTGCATTATTATGGACTCCCCCCTTCAGAAGACACAGGCTAGTATTGCATTGCTATGGACTGAACACAATACAGTTCCTGGTAGCCTATGTGGCTCTATAATGTATATGTATAAGTTCTAACCTTTTAGTTGGTTACTTGGTTAAAATGTTGTTTGTATTGTTCATTTTTGCAAATCTATACAAAAAAGTTGTAAGACCCCCTCCCCCTTCAGAAGATGGACTTGAGAGGCAGGTCTTGCATCACTATTAATTTTTACAAATCTATACAAAACCTGAACATGTTAGTGTTAAATTGCAGAGACAGACAAAATGCAAATGGTTGTGAGATTCCATAACTTTCTGTTCTTTCAATTTTTGTTTACATGAAAGCACCTCAATTTAGAGTAAATTAACAGCTTTTTGTTTAACTTAAGATAAGTGCTTGCTCTACCAAACTACACAAGCTGTGCATTGTAATACAAATGTCTGTGAGTGTCAATAAACTTGAGCTGGCTGTGTTTATTATTTAATGCTTTACAAGCCATACAGGCTTTATAGACTACTACAAATTAAATAAAAAAGGGAAGTTAGATGGAATTAGGGGAAGGATATGCTTCAGCATCCTCATTATAGAAGTGTACCCTTTCATTCAGTGCCTCTGCATTACTGTAGTAACCTGCTCTAATCAAATATGACATGTATTGGTAAAAGCTCTGCATTAAGAGGCGTTGAAAAACAAAACAAAAAAAAAATATTTTGCAGTTTTATTCACTTTTTTAATAAAATAAAGGACAAATGCAACACAACCGTGTCATCCATGGCAGTAAAAACACATCTAAGACAAAAAAAAAAAATTTAGTGATTGAGCTAAAAACTATCTGAGCGCAAGCTTATGGTGGTCCTCCTGTCCAACGTGACTTGTAAGATATAGGCCTGGTACTAGCGTGTTAGGGAATTATGGCATAACGTCACGAGAGAGGTTAAGGTGAAACTGAAGAATTACTTAGCAATAAGAAGGTTTTATGGTTACGCCACGGCTTCAATTTATCTCTGCTTTTATGACGCGATGTCACTCAATTGTGTCCTGCAGATGTTGTGGCAGAATTTTGGTTAATGGAGATGGGGTGAAATGTTTAGGCTACCTCTTTCCAACTTCATAGTGAATAAATAGCCTATGCTTCTGAACGTACTTGCCATTAGCTAAATGGGTAACTTTGTTAATTAGTCAGTACATCTGCTAGCTGAGCCTACAACACTCAGCTCAAATAACGATAACGGACTGTGAGCTCAAAATGTGCTAGTTGCCCTAAAGGAGTCTTGTGTATCTGTGCTCGATTGCTCTTCCTTCATCCTTAATACCCGGATGTTTGGCACAGTTAGTTTGAAATTGAATTTGGGAAACTGAATATGAACATATAATATGAATTTATAAAGTTGAAATTTGTATTTTTCTTAACATTTCAGTTCCAAACTAATATATTCAAGTTCCAATGATACTATTCAGATTCAGTTTTTCAATGCAATGTTTCAAACTTAGCCATTCAAATCCAATTTAAAAATATTCAAATTCAGTTCCTGGTGGCACACATTTCAGCCCATACTTACACACTCACATCCTTGCGCGCACACACACGCAAAAAAATAGTCTCTATTCTAGATTCACGTGACTGCACGTTGATGAATATTCATCTCCGTTGCGCTGATCACAGAGTTTTAGTCACTATATAATTGCTATCTGGTGAATCAATGCGATTTTGATGTTCTAAGTCCCTGTGATGAACTGTGACAAAATGAGTTTGAACGTAGGCTACAGCAACTTAGACGTAGTCTACATGATATGTCATACCTCAGTTCCACAGCCAGCTGGCTTGGTGCTTAGATTCACAAACTCTTAAATAAATGACAAACCGTCAAACCTTTACATAACATAATGACAGAATTATGATTTTTTTTTATTATTTCGCTCGCTCGCTCCCTCCATATTTTTCCTGAAAAAAAAAAAACAGAGAACCAACTAATTTTATTGGTGTGGCCTTAGCATACTTTGTGTCTTTATTTGACGATACTGTGGTGCTAACACAACACTGGAACATAATGCACTTCGCAAGGCGAGATTCTGTGACTAGCGCAATAAGTTAGCCCATCCATTCCATTCGCTTTTACATAAAAACTGATATTGATTTATAATAAATATGGCAAGTAATTAAATGAATCACAGGTCAACATATCAGTAAGGTGTTGGTAATGTACATGGAAGCGCCTTGATCACCCGGAGACTAAAGCTAACATTAGGGCTGGGTGATTTGGCCTAAAATCAAAATCTCAATTAACTGAACATTTTAACCCGATTACGATTAATGAACGATTATTTTATTTATTTTATTAATTTTTATTATTTATTTATTATGGTTTACTGACAAGTTTTCTAAAGTAAATATGCTCACATATTACAAGTGGGAGATCTCAATTGTCTCAGTTTTTAAGCTCTCTATGCTCAACATGCCGGTGGAATAATGTAACAGAGCGGGGTCACGTGACTTCACACGCAGTAGTGTTTTTGAAGGGAAATTAATTGAAATAATTGACCTGGAAAAATTTGATTGATTATAGGTTTCTAGGTATTCTGAATGTTGATTGCGATGACTTTTCGATTAATTGCCCAGCCGTAGCTAACATTACTGCTTAGCAAATCATTTCTAGCTAGGTTGAAAACAATAACTACGATTTTAGTCACCTTTAGATAACCTTAGAAACTTTGAATCAGGTAATTTCTACTCAACTTTATGTCTAACTTTTAAAGTTGAGTATCTGAGACAAAAATAAAGTCAAAGCTTGTTGCTCTAAGCTGCACGTCTCCTCTGAATTAGCTCAGACGAAAGATGTAAAGTTGGAAGGAGTTCCAAGGTTTTGGCGACAGTTAAAAGTGCCCAATGGAGTTAAGAGATGTAATCAAGACTTTCACTGGTTAATAATTTGGAAAACTTACAGACCCACATGGAGAATGACCAATAGTATCGATTTATTTAAAAAAAAAAAAAAAGGCCAAAAATGGAGGTTTCCGCCCTACAGCGATGATATTAGGTAGTTATAAATACTATATTGACTAAAAAGACAACAAAGTCAAAATCAGTCCAAGCAGATTCCTACCATTAGGACAGCCTCAAAGCAGTGTCATGGTAATATTTTGTAACATTCACACTAATGGCAACTTACCAAAGTCAGAATTGGGGTACACAACCACCTCAGGTTTGTAATCTGGGTTACATCCTGTTGAAAAGAGATGGTATACATCAGTGTCAAATCAAGTATGGCGACTTGTGTAACAGGTTGATATTCCCTGCTGCAGCCTATAGCTAACAAAAAACTGTCAAAATAGAGGCAATACAAACAAATTTGAAAAGTAGCCTTCACTTCAGACAGAAACATATTGCAATAAATATAGTTTGGTAAAAGATGGCTGTTCTTTCACACAACTAAAGCAGTCATGTTTGAAGGTAGAAATTATATCAATTATATCCAAAACCTTTCAGAATTTCCACAAGCAGCCTATTAAAGCATAAATTCATTTTATCAATTGTTTTTGTTCAGCACATTATACAAAATTAATGTCTGGTAGCACTTCACATTAAAGAGCACCAATGAGTGGAGTCCACTCAGGTGGTTAGAAACGCAGAATCAGGCAGGGATGATTCTCAGCAGGGATGGTAGTGGCATGGATGGGCAGAAGGAGGAGAAGATTTAGGCCATTTTAGTAGTTGTGTGTGTTATACTGCATGTGCATGCATGAATAGAAGTAGGCTAAATGCAGAGGGAGAGAGAGAGACAGAGTGAGAAATGTACGCCATGACGGATGCACGGTTTTGTAGACGAGTCAATATATAGTTTAAATATTAAATAAAATGTAAAAATCAAATTTAAACAACCTTTCATTTAATTCATCATTCTCTTTGTCTAACTCTTATTGAGGGAATTTGTTGTGTGGATTGTCAAATTTTGACAAGATTCACAGGCAGTAGTACAAGTGCAGCGGAGTGTCTCGCAGGTAATGACGCAGTTACAATAAATAACTTTCAGTTGACTATCAGGAGCAGCATTCATTCTTGACATGACCTGGTTATCCATCAAGTTCCAAGTATTGTGGCAACAGTAATTAAAGCAGCCTAACTAAGGTATGGTGTATGGCAAGCCAAGACAAGAAGTAACAGCAGAACCAATGCTTCCTATTAAAGGTCTCATGCCATCATAAATATGCTGTGGTTGTCTTGTTTCAAGCTATTTTAGTTAGGTGAAAACGAGAGCAGGGATAGCTCGAGAGGATTCTTAAGAATATTAAGGATATGCAAATGTATCGCCTCTGGCTAACAACACTGTGACGCTCCCTCTAGTGGGTCTGTCTGCAGGCAGCCTAACGTTTTCTTGAGGGCGGGCTAACTGCATAGCTAATGTTCAAAGTGACGTAGGCTTGCACAGTTTTTCCGATTCACTCGTTTTTCCCGGCAGTTTTCTATCACAGGCGAATACAGACTACT
>JAGFZM010002854.1:139905-217020 GCA_017657215.1 Limnothrissa miodon | reverse complement strand
TTTTTTTTTTGCAATACTAAGACTAATAGTCATCATCAACAGACATGCAGTAGAGGTGGCCTGCCCGCATAGCCTTGATCATCATCTGATCCTATAACACTGGTTACTGAGAACTAAAAGCTCCCCTGTAAACATTTTGCAAAGCTTTACATTTATTAGCAGTAACTTCCCATTTGCATCATAATTAACACTAGGGGGCCAGATGTACGCTGTAACGCTTTTGCGCCCACTTCAGGCGTATTTGCTTCGCAAATTGTGTGTAAAAACATGGCGAGGTATGTACAAACAGGTTGCACTGAGGTGAAAGTGCAAACTGCCTGCAGTGTTAACTGAAAATGGCAAATTGCGCTTTTCCGTGTCATGCATATGCATTCTGGGAGGATCAAGAGGAAACTGGGAGTTGGCCATAAAAAGATGGGAGGGGAAGCGTAAAGTGCGCCTAATTATGTATTCCGCAGTATGTACAAAATCTGCCAGTCAAAGCGCGCCTCTATTTTGCGGTGGAAATTCTCGGCCTTTTAAAAGCAGGTGTGAACTAGGAAGCGAGTTTCATCGCATATGTCTCCTGGACAAATTGCAGCAGTAATTCGAGCAAGACAAAGACATAGGTCAAGGAGACAAACTGAACGATTTTTTTTTGCCACATAGATCACACTTTTTCAGTTGAGCGAACACGAAATCATTAAGCATTACAGCCAGCGTTACAGCCATGCAATATTGGAGTTACTCGATGAAATCAAAGATGACATCGAATCTCCGAATCGTCTTTGTCTTTATACTCTTATCAACGTCCACATTCCATTCCAGCAGTTGTTAAACTCCGCTACTTTACAGATATTGGCATCAGAATAATTTTAAACAAATATAGCATCATCAGTGGGAATATTGCAGTCTGCACTAAGCCACATCATAACACAGGTACTCAACGCTCTACTACAGCGCACTAGTCAATACATACATGCATACATACCAACAACTAATGCCGAAATAACACAGATCAAGCAGGGTTTCTTTGATATTGCCAACTTTCCGAACGTCATAGGAGCTATTGATGGCATAGGAGCTATTTAAGAGACCAATTCCATTGCGTTTTTTAAATGCTCGCAATTTACGGCAGGGGGCGGAGATAGGCGCTGATTACCCAATGCATTTCAGGTTAAGTAAATCGGACGTATGCTGCGGTGTCATAGTGTGCGCTTTCTGCGGGTTGGCCATGGCGCTAATAACGGTACGTTCGCAAATCTACGTACATCTGGCCCTCAGAATTTAGTTTCCAAGTTTTAGATTAGATTTGATTATAGGCAACTTTATTCATCCAGTAGGAAACTCAAGAAGCGCTATGCCCATGCACCTGTGAGCATGATTGATAAGCCTTCAAGCTTAACTATTTCAACAGCAAGGTATGGGTTGTGAACAACCTAATCTTTAAAAGCATCCATATGAATTTGTACCAGGATCAGCTGTCTAATTCTGTGGACAAAATAGTGACACAACTGGACCTCTGAATGCAATGCAATATAGGCTAATGCCCGTTATGATCGTGAAAGTTTGTGAATTCCCCAAAGCAAACACTCTCTTAGCATTATTCTGGTTAATTAAAATCTAAGTTAAACTTAAAGACGAATATAAGCAGTGCCTATAGGGGTGTCAACAATAATCGATTCGGCGATGCATTGCGATGCGGGCGATTCAGCATTGATGCGGCAAAGTGCCATAATCGATTATGTCACTGTTTATTTTCTATCGGAAAATAAAGTTGTGAAGTTTCAAATACTAACAACAACAACAACAAGCAAGATGGCCGAGACGGAGGGAGATGACCGCGATAGACGGGTTATGATAGCAGCCAATAAAATCTGTTGTTTAATATCTGCTTGTATTGCCTCATGACTGATAAAAAAAAATTGCCTTGTGTACAGTAGAATTTTGATGGATCGCAATGAATCATAAAATCAAATTGAATCGTTTCCTGGTGAATCATAATCGAATCATGAGGGCAGTGCCAATGCACACCCCTAAGTGCCTAACCTCTTCGTTCATTTTGAGAGACACATAAATTAGTCTACCCCAATCCTCACTTTTGTGCATCTGTCTCACTCTCTCGGAGAGGCGTGGATGTGTGCACACTTAGGCAGTACTCGTCATGCTCACACACACAACCAAATAAATTCACTAACACATTCTTAATTGTATCAGTGCTAAACTGCAGTCGGGAAAATCGTTGATTATTTCATTCAATCGTGCAACATAAACCGATTAGACTAGGTGATCAGCATGACAGACTGCGCTGACTCACTGCTCACTCACATGTTTTTTTTGTAACGTTAATGACAGTTTATGTAATGATGCTCTTTACAAATTAACTCACATCATCCATCTATTGTTTTTTTATTTAGATTTTCTTACCAGTGTAAATAATAGCAGAGGGTTGAACAGAAAGACTCGATTATAGTCCCTAGAAACTTTTCATGTACTCGCTGCAGGCACTTTAGAGCTAGCTAACGTGATACCATGTGACGCATTCGAACCAATCGCATTGTCGGAATTCGAGCCCAGACAATGACATTTTACATTTGTACTGCCGGCTTCCTGTGAACTTTCACGATTGGTCGTTTATACAGCGGAAATGTATAAACGTAATGCAGGAGACCTCAAGCTTTCTATAGAGACCAAATATGTCTTGGTCAGAGACTGGGTCGTACGAGACTGAGCGTAAAGATGCTACGTTTTAGTGACTCTTACGTAAAATCCACGGGCACAAGTCGTCAAAGTGAAATATATATTAAAAAAAAACAAAACAAAAAAAAAAAAAAAAAAAAACACACACCTAAAAGTATAATTTTTACATTTTTTTTCATAGCAAGATTACATGCTCAGGGATGCAATCGCATGTATGCTCAAAAAAGGTATTCCAGAGGTATTCCAAACCCTCACATCCACCTGAACCTCAATTGTGGCCTCCAGCTTCAACCAGGACCACTTCCAACTGCACTTACAACCTTACAAAACCTCATCAACAATACAATTGTTGCTCAAGCAGTGCATCTTTTTCTTTCATTTCCCTCATTCTGAAAATTAATGCAAAGTTAAAGGATTTTCGCACAACATTAATATTTCAATGAGAATTAATGCCATTGAAGCCTATAGCAAAAGAGTGTCACTATTGTCAACTCATACTCCCTTTATATCCCTCTGAACGCTCCCGTTGCGCAAGACACTGTTTCTTTTCGAATGCAATGCATTATGCTCATTGTAAGACGTCCACGTTTGGCGTCAATTCCTTTCATTAGCGTTTAACACTAGGCCCCTACCAGCCAGTAGAAGCATTAGGAAACAAGAAACCAAATGACCAAAAGGAACTTCATCTTATTATGCGTTTAGCGATTCCATTTGTTTAAACTGTATTTATGCCTATAGGCTACATATTACTTGGAAATTTAGCTTACTTTCTGTCGGCCTTCTAACGTTTATCTCATTAATGCAAAGTCAAGAGAATGGGTGGTTAATGATAGACAATTTTTAAAAATAGCCTTATACAATTCGAATTTTAATGCTGAGTGAACTAAAATTAGCCTATCTGCCTCTCAGCCTTTCATTCTATGTGATATTGTACAAAAAGTAACCACAAGCACCATAGATAATACCATATAGATAACAAAAAAATTATATGCACATGATTAACCAAAAATATAGATATCCTGACCTCTGGTGATCTTGCATGCTAAGGATGCAAACTAGCCCATTATCTCAAATCTGACCAGTACGTGAAAAATCGATGTTTTCACCTGCCGTGTCTCACCTTAAGACCATGAAAAGTGGTGGTTTACTGTACACCATCCCTAACTAAAGGGGCAGTAAATAGGAAAGTTTTAAGTCTTGATTATTTAGGAATATAAACATTTAAGCCTTGATATTCAAGGAAATACAAGGCGACCAGCATTCTTTGACATTAACCCATTTAGACCGGGTCCAGCTGCAGCATCTATGTGTATTTACCATTAAAGGTATATACCTTTAATGGTATACCTTTAAAAGTATAGTATTCTAACACTGTAAAGAGAAAGTTTAGGTTTGTTAACGCGGTCGCTGGATGGGAAGACGGTATCGCTCTGTCTGTCACATGTGCACGCACTCGCTCACTCTCTCAACTCGCTACATTGCTCACATGCAGATCAGCATGTAGTTCTACCAAAATCATTCACATCTAGGATGCCATCATGGTCATACTGCAGCAGTGGTTCCCAAACTTTTTTGATCATTCCCCAAGGGCTACTAGAGATTTCAAAAAAATTCGAGCCATGGGGTGAGTTTCATCATTTAGTAGGCAAGAGCTGAAATTGTACCACGACTGGTTCAGACAGAGTGTGGCGTAGTTTTAGGCACTTCTCGTCATCCTTGCTCTTCCACTGGCGTGTAACCTTACCAACTGAAGACAGAATACAAAATGCAATGACAAATCTATGTGTGACAAAAGTAGTTTCACCCTTCATTTGATTAGTGTGTCTATGCTACCGCACCGCACCTGTGAGTCACACACGCCCCCGTTTTCTCAACTCACGCAACATACAAATCGTAGCCTAATCATAAATAAATAATAATAAAAAAAAAGACAACCATAACAAAGCTCATGAGCACTATACATAACTGGCATTATACATAAAAGGACAACATTGAGACTAGACAAAAATGGGGAAAAAACATCTTAATTCATCCTAGCTAACCACCACAAGCAGATGATCGGCAAGTTGATGGTAGGCTATAACATAGACTGTATATGACATTTACTTTGTTTACGCATTGCTAGGCAAAGATCAGGCCAGGCCTACTATCTTTTCCAAGTTCCCTTGCGATCCTGTCCCAGATGTTGTCCTTCAGCTCAGAGTCGACATAATCAGGCAGACTTTTGTCGTAGGTTTTGGCTGACAAGGTTAATAAGCTTTTCTCCCATTTTGTTTAATTTTGCAAGGTTTTTTAATTGTTCGTTTATGTCACAGTAGAACACAGTCAAATTCGTATCTGATTGGTCAAACACTCATTTTCAATTGCGAAATTCACAATCGATACAGACTGATCCGATATTTTTTTCCGCAGCAAATTTCGCCTTCTGATGTGCCCATTAAAACACATGTAGTTGTTAATCAGCAAAATCCGCTGCGAAAATCCACTTTGGTGTGGAAGGGCCTTTAGGAGGAATATTTTTAAATCAATTTGACTTTTAATACGAAGCCAATGTAAGGAAGCGAGGATAGGTGAGATACAGTATGTTCATATATGACACATGATACGTATTGGGGAGGCTTACGGGCAAAATGAAATTATTTATTCTTAACTAGTTTTGTGGTGAAGGTCTACGTATTTTGTAATTGTAACTTCAAATAATGCTAATAATAATTTAAAGATGTGGTAGTATTGGATCTGGACGGGAATGATAACTAGTTGGAAAGGGGGTGCCGCGATTCCGCCTTCTCACACCATGAAACAGGTTCGTAGTTCTGAGTTTCGCAATTTCGGTTTCATATCGCATATCGTTACAGCCCTACTAAAGAGACAAAATATGTCTTGGTCAGAGACCGGGTTGCGGTACGAGACGAAGCATAAAGACAAGGCAAGGAAAGTTTTTTTTATATGGCGCATTTCATACACAAAGTAGGCAGTTCAATGTGGTTAACAAAGATAAAAATAAAAACATAGTGGATAAAATAAAGTAAGAAAAGAAACTAATTAGATTAAAAGTTCCACCAAGGGTATAATTAATAAAGGACAGAATATACAAAGAATAAAACATGGTTCCCACTCTAGGGGGAACTCTTAAAATTCCCGATTTTTCCCTGACCATAAAACATAATTTCCATGACCTCCGATATAAAGAAATGCCCAATATTTTAATTGGATGCAGAGCAGAAAAGAGCATTTAAACCAGTCAAACGGATCCCAATGTCCACTCTTGAGCCTTCCTCCTAAAAGTTAACTGGCATGAATAAGCCAATCAAAGTGTAAATTCAGTACAGTTAAGGTTTTGCAACGCATGGCATTCATTTTTGCATGAGACACCCACACTGACAGTCCACTTTGACTTATTTTAATAAGGGGTATATTTAATACACTTCTGTATGTACAACTAGCCTACTGTATACAGAGGACAGTGGCAGGAAATCTTCGTTGCCCAGCCAACTTTCTTCAAAACCGGCATTTCCCTGGCATGTTTGCCTGAAGTGTCGCCACCAGCCAAGATATTGCATTCTGGAATACACATTTTTAGAGCGGGAAATGTTTTGGGCAAATCAAAAACCTTAAAGGTGCATCCACTAGGGATGTAAATATTAATTGATTTGTATCGATGCATTGATTATGCAGGCGACGATTCAATCCATCGATGCGTCCGCAAGAAAATCGATTAATGCATTTATTTTGCCACTTGTTGTTCGCCTGTCTATTTTCCGCATCCGCTTGTATGCGTACTACCTACTCCTAATCTGCGGGTGGCGCTGTCCTCATGGTTGTCTTCTACGTCATTTATACAACTCTTTACACTCGCAGCAGCAGCAATAGTTTAGTCTGATAGTCAAGATGGATGGAGGAGCAAGCAACAGATAGTGAAGCTATACATTCTCCAGTCTCCAGTTACCTCTTAATAAAATGAATGTAAATAAATGTAACTAATTTGATGTTGATATACTTGAGCTGTAGACTAGACTGTACAGGTTAGTCTTTGTTTTGTCTTTTTTTGTTTGTCTCTTTTGGCCATACTAGACCTGCTAGTATGCACTGATTGCACTTTACTTTATTGACTATTTCCACTATTTCTAATTCTTTTTACATCAGTTTTATTTGCTAGCTTTTAAAGTAAGACCATTAGTTTAATTTAGATGATGCAACGGGTGAAAAATGCAACGAGTCAGCACAAAATCGACTGAACTAGAGCAGCTGGCACAGAGAATTGCCATCCTGGAATCAGGATTTGACTCGAATAGATTTGAATGCCTCAGATATCTTGAGGTGAAAACTCCCAGAGAGCAGTACCACTGTAGACAAATTGGACCACTTAGAACCGACAACAACATCAGGGTTAACAGTTTACAAAGTCAACAAAACCAGAAAACAGTTCATAATAATGTTTTTACCATGACCAATGTTTTGTACAGAAAATAATAAAGCATATAGTATAAACAAACTTTAACATGCATGTTTTGTACATGAGTACATAAGTACATTATGCCGCATAAATATATCAGCCACCCCTCTATGAGAATGAATGCAATGAGCACTTCCACACACCTGCAGAATGACACAAATACTGTCCCATAGTGGCGCGCGCTTCCACAGTGGGAACGCTATAGAGAGGACCAGGGATCAGGAAGTGCTGCGAGTAAGTGTATGCGTTACCTTTTATGTTAAATGTTAAATTGAGACATCGGAAAATGCCAAATGGAGGTTGAGACAGTGGGTACCACACTATGGATTATTATTATTTCCAGTGAATGAAGTTTGCAATGACTGTTTATCAATTGTGAGATCGCGGTAAACCAAACAATAGGTTTGCCGCGGATACAAATGCCAAATGCCGGCGGCAAACTACCCCCAGTCACCAACACTGAATAATACCACATATCGAAACTATTTATCCCACATATTACCCTTCACCACATTCAATTATTCACCACATTGTTTTAATGCGCAAGGTCCATAAGTATGTGTATGTGCAAATGTATTAACCAGTGAACATCAGTTCTCTCTCTCCCTCCTGCTGGCGTTAGAGCGCAACTCACGCTGTTTAAAGGAAAGTCCGCGAGATGGGAAAAGTTCAGCTGTTCACACTGATCCGGTCAAGGTCATCAAGGAGCACGCTGAACCTAAACACAAGACATCTGGGTAAAATGAACATGAGGACTTGGAGAATGCTAGAATAACTCAGGCAGGCCTTCGAGGACAGGTAGACCAGGTCAATGAAACACTGCAGACAACTTTACCACCAAGTCGGCCAGATGACAAACCATCAACAGAGCTGGAACAGGTGGACATGTCCGATTCAGTGACAAGGAGAGAAACAGGAAGTTCCTCTGACCTGGTGTTACCATCGCCATCACCTCCACGCTTGAAATTCCCTCCAAGTTTGCAGAGGATGCTCCCCATAGCACGGCTGTCTTTTAGCCCTAGAAATTCACCACACACTGCACCTCACCACCACATAGATAGGTCGGTCAACACCGGACTAAAAACTCCAGCCTTTCTTAAATCCTCTAGCGCTTTCAAAAAGCGCAAGGCACCACAGCCCTCAGACCAGAGATATGGGATGGAATTTACACAACTGCATAATACTTCTGTTTGATATGCTGTGGGTACCTGTGCTGAGAGTATTTTGAAAAACAAGCAGGGACCCAGGATGCCCTTGTCCTTTATCCCAGTGCTCACAAGGAAAAGAAGAACCTGTGTGCATTTAGCCAGGGGAGTAAACCAATCCAATCTCCTGAATGTTCCTAAACAATATCAGAATGGTCCAGTGAATCAGTTCCCCGCACTTACTGTTAAACTAGCTCTTCTTAATATCAGATCACTTTCAAATAAACCATTTTTAATCAATGATCTCATAAACACACACAAACTTGACTTTCTGTTTCTAACTGAAACCTGGCTGGAACAAGGAAACAGTTGTGCTACCCTCATTGAGGCAGCTCCTCCAATTTCAATCTTTTCAGTGCAAACAGGTATCTCATGGTGACTGCACCTTTTGAGTACGTATGTGCACTTGTTAAGGGTTCCCCCTGTATTTTATTATTGACTATTTACAGACCTCCAAAACATTCAGCTAAAGTTTTTCTTGAAGAGTTTGGTGAATTGCTAACAAATATTTGCTTGAGTTTTCACTGTCTAATTATATCTGGTGATTTTAACTTACATGTGGATAATCCAGAAAACACATATTCTAAGGAATTACTTAGACCAATTGACACTTTTGGCCTAACCCAACATATAAAAGTTCCAACACACTCTCTGTGTTTCCCCTAGGATGTCTTTCAAGGTGTGGGAGCCAGGACCATGGCTCAAGGACCCCGACAACAAAAGGAGGGTACAGGGTATTTGAAGTGAAAATGTACAAAAAAACACCCTAAAATTGAAATAAATGAATAAACCTAGTCTTAAAATACGCATAACAAGCATAACCTGCAGAGCCAGGCAGTTTACAAGACAGTGAGGGAGACTAAATCAACCAACCAACCAACACCCCCAACCCCAGAGTGACTCCTGACCCCAACCCCCTGAACATATACAGTAAATTTCACACCATAAGCCAGCCAGACCTGAGAGTGGGCTGGGGAAGACGCAAGTGGAACTGCGCTCCGGACGCAAAGACTTGGAGATGAGCGGAGAAATGTGTTGACAGAGTCGAATATAGGCAATGAATGAGTAGAGTCGAATACATAGGCAAATTCTAAAGGTGCAACGGCAAAAAATTAAGGTGCGGCGGCCCGCCGCAGTAAAATGTACATAGGGGAAACCCTGACTCTCATGGTCATACTCTTGACCTACTCATCACAAAGGGTCTTGATGTCTCTACAATTAAGGACTTGGCTTTGTCAGAGCAAGCCCTCTCACAGCTCTCAAGTATAGATTCAGATCCTGTAGATGACTTACTGACCAATTTTGATTCTAAGATGACACAAATTATGGATAATATTGCTCCATTAAAAAATAAAAGAATCACTGATAATAATAAAGCACCATGGAAACAAAACCTAGCTGTTAAACTGAAACTGACTGAAAGAAAATGGTGCAAATCAAATCTCCATGTCCATTACCAAATCCATAAAGAGTTGCTAAGCAAATATAACTATAAAATTTGTAAAGCAAGACAGTCTTGTTTCTCCAACATTATCAATAAGAACTTGAACAATGCTCGTGTACTATTTTCTACAGTTGAGAAGCTAACAAATAAACCATCACAATTAGTACCTGAGCTGCTCTCAGTGGATAAATGTAATGAGTTTGCATGTTTTTTCAGAGTTCTCAAATTGTTAAAATCATACTTACAAAATAGAAGTTTCTTTGTTGCCATGGGCAACTGTACTTCAACACCTATGTCATTGACCTGTGGTGTCCCCCAGGGGTCAATCCTTGGACCATTGCCATTTAACCTTAACATGCTCTCACTTGGACAACTTATCATGAACAACTCAATCTCTTATCATAACTTTGCTGACACCCAGATTTATTTTGCTTTGTCACCTAATGACTTTGCCCCCCTTGAATGTCTCTATCAATGCTTGGACCAAATTAACAACTGGATGTCACACAATTTCCTCCAGCTTAACACAGACGAAACTGAAGTCATTATTTTTGGAGAGGAGTCAATGCTCAAAATTTTCTCTGTCCTTGAAACTAAAGGGCTTAAAGCAGAAGAGTCTGTTAAAAATCTTGGCATCATCATTGAGAGTGATCTAAACTTCAGCAGTCACATGAAGGCTATCACCAAATCAACCTTTTATCACTTAAGAAACATCACCAAACTAAGAGGTCTAATGTCAAAAACTGGAGAGCAAAGGATAGCTGTAGAAGATGATCCATTAGTGACGACTGCAGACACACAGGCTGTTAGCCAACTGCACCACCTACATACACCATCGTCCTTGAGAATCTTGATTTCTTTGTTGCTGCACAGAACCAATCCACCATTCACAGCAGCAAAAGCATACACTGGACACATCACATTAACAGTCCTCAATAACAGTCAGCAGCACAAATCAGTAAGTCCATTGGGGTGCTTAAGGAAATGATGGAGCACAATGATGTGGAGCTTGAGGTGTCAGGGCGAACTGGTGTACATTGCCATGTCAAAAGACATACTTGCCCTAGTGGACACTTTCTGGGAAGCAGAGATGTTCAAACCTCAAGGAGGCATTTGCTGCATTTCCTGGCTTTGAGAAAAACTTGTTGGAAAAACTGGACTACAGAGCGCTCTGGATATGGATGAGGGCCAAAACTAAGGACTGGCGTAAAGTACCCATTTAGAGATCAAAAACTGCAGGAGAAACACTGATTGTAACAATGTGTTGTATATATTTATATTATTATATATTTTATTAATGTTTGCAATTGATTTTGTGATTATTGACATTAATTTTAGTTTGAGCTCTTAAGCACAGACAGGCCAGATTCAGCACTACTCATGATCTTCCTCATCAAAGTAGCCTATAGTGTATATCAGGCATTTAAAAAAAAAAAAAAAACTCTGCAGAAGTTTCTGTAGATTCACAAAATTCACAGTCATCAAACACCTCGTATATCCTCAGAATTTTATACCCATGTTCTTTCTTGAACACAGGGAGATTCTGCATTATGTATGTGTGATCAAATATTTTACTAAGATGTTCCACAACTACATCAATGAGTGCAATGCTAAATCCAGTGCAAACTGTAACATTAGTATAAAAATGTATGTTTTCCTGGACAAGACCTTTCTTGTATTGCCGCAAAAGGGGAAAAATGGGTTCTGACTGTTCGTAAATGGGTGGTGATACCGAACAACCTACAGAGCAACAGTTGCACAAAGAATGGCAGAAGGTACAACAAGAATGTCCAGGTTCAACACTACTAACATCTTTCTCAAAATGAGAGTACAGAGCAACACGAAAGCAGCTGTCCTTACTTTGCACAATTACTGTCCGTACTGCCTCATCTGTATCTGTATGTTTTGTTTGGTTGCATAGACAATACCATGGGACTGTGAGCCATCTCTGCCAGCTCTGACAATCTGCTGGAGAATAGCCATTTGAGCCAATTTGAGAACTATACCTGTTACATTTTCTGTATATTTGTGTGATCTTTGTTGTTTCATGTTTGTGTGCTTGTTTGCAAAAGCTAGATACTGTTAGGTCTCGTCAGTGTAGTACCTCTTTAAGAAGGTGTGTGTGCTGCAAGATCATGTGACCGGTGGCTACCTTGTATAAGGAAACACGTTTCAGTAGTAATTGTAGGATGATGGTGGAGGCGTCCTAGAGGTGGAAAGACGCACTGAAGCAGAGCAGTGGTAACACTAAGTAGTTAAGGCTAATCTACGAGTTTTCGTAGTATGTCTTTGGCCGATATAGGGGATGGGGGGGGGGGGGTTTACAGATAGTATGGAAAGTGAGGGAGAAGATTTTCAAGTTGTGTCTGGGAAGCGTAAGGAAAGGGATAAATCTGGGAGTGAAGGAGAGTCTCGGCCTTTGAAAGAGAGAAGAATCAAGGAATTTAAGGTAATAGTAAAACTGAGTGGCAATGGAACCAGGGGGATGAACCCAATTAAACTGGCTGACCATTTAGGGAAGAAAATTGGGTGTTTTTTATATGCGAAGTCCCTTGCTAACGGAAGGATTCTTGTCATATGTAAAACTAAAGCTCAACAAGAAAAGGCGCTCTCCTTGAAATCTCTAAATGGTCATGAGGGCAAGTCCACAATTACAGCATCAGTGCAAGGATAAGTCTATAAAGTCTATAAATTCATATACAGGTTCATGCATCAATCAAGTATCAAGTTACAGTTATTGGTCAAGTATGAAGTTACAGTGTGAGGAGGAGTTGTGCATGTGGGCTAATGTAGCCAGTAGGGTCCCTAGTCAGTGTCAACAATACACAGTATTGTAAAAAGGTCTTGTAAGTGTATAAGTGTGTTCAGGTGCAAATAGACTGTGCAGAAGTCCAACTCTGCTTTTCCTTTCAGAGAAGCAATGTAGAGTTGTATGGCCCTGGATACAAATGACTTCCTAAGTCTACCTTTTCCTTCCGTCTTTTGTCAAGTTTAGAGCACGCCTTGCCTTTTGCTTGCTAAAGAAACAAATACTGCAAATTGTGTTGTGTTGGCTAGCTATGAGGAGCTGTGTGACCTGAACGGACCGACAGACTCGTGCGGAAGGAAAAAGCATTGGCAGACCTGACACTATCGGCTACAATGAATTGTCATAGTGACGTTATATACAACCACTGACAATTTACGTTGGGCGCAAGCTATATATTGTGATTGGAAACATCCAGACATCACATGCCAATGAAATCTCGGTTAGATCATTATGGAAAAAATTAGAGAATTTTGTTTTGTACCGATGTCATTGCCTTTGGGTCTGTATCTGGACCGGAGTCCGCCAGTTGCGTACCCGACATAGAGTAACTCTTTATGTTAAGACACACAAATCTGTCATTACTTCGCTGCTTACTAGCATGTACTGTAAATGAGTAGCATACTATCAATTTAGCCATTATAAATGACTAACTAATACCCTAATCTGCAAGACCTTCTACCCTTGCCCTATCTAGACCATTGACAAAGAATTCCCCATATGTAAGCTCCTAATTATCCCTTTTTTATTACATAAGTTGTTGCACATGAATTATGATCTAAATATGCATGGCTTAGTATGATGGTTGTAAGGTGGTAGTAAGCCATGAACAGTTATTCACTTTCAATAATGCCTGCAATTTGCTTGTGCCTGAATTTGAATTAATAAACAGACAACACATTTTTCTTAAACTGGCTTTTGGCTTCTGAATCTTTCTCTAAACACTACTGGCAGAAGTGTATCATAAATTCACATTTATTTCAGTGTGGCTATAGAATATGTAAAGTTCCAGCATATGGCCAAGTAATTCTGGTACTGTTAACCGTTTTAAGACAAAATCCGCCCTGACAGAGAACTGTCATATACTGTCCTATTTTGTGAGTTCTGGCCAATAGATCACAAAGTTTTAGGGCCCGATAATGCACACGGCGCACAGTGCTTTCGCGACTTGCACAACCAATCATTGCTATTTTGTGCGAGTGCATCATTCTTTTTCCCGGCAGAAATGTACATTCTCAATATAGCAGATGGCTTTGTGCTCTGTCGGGCGTGTCACTGGAAAGAAGGGGTGTGGTGCAGCGCATAGCGCGAATTTTGTATTTTACAAGAGGTAAACATGAATTCGCTATTGACCAGAAAAACCCTAGTCAGGAAACAGGAATCATTCGCGCATTGTTCAAAGGCTATTGTACGGGCGCTTAGTGCTTTGGGATATGGAAGAGTGCAGACACAAGTTGCTTCTTTCATCAGCAGGAACAAGCAGCAGCCCAATCCTCGAAATATAAAATTCAAATGTACATCACATATATCACACCATGGTTATTTTATTAAAATATATAATATTTGCAAACCTTAGTTGATTGCAGTACTGAGAATTAATATTGACCAGTGGCGGACACATAGGGATGTAAATACACCTTTCAAGCGAGATTTTCAAGAAACAAGACTGTACATATTAGGCTACACCACAAGAACATCATTTAAGTTCATATTTTGGTTATATAAACTGTAAATCTCCCATGCCTTCACCTTGCGCACATTTTCTTCACATGAAAAGATTTCGCCAAGTATAATCCGCCATC
Organism: Limnothrissa miodon; assembly: GCA_017657215.1. Classification (NCBI taxonomy): domain Eukaryota; kingdom Metazoa; phylum Chordata; class Actinopteri; order Clupeiformes; family Clupeidae; genus Limnothrissa; species Limnothrissa miodon. The sequence goes on along the minus strand of JAGFZM010002854.1, from coordinate 202,631 downwards.
ATAATACATAATACGCCATGGAACATGGAATGCGCCGTGCGCCGGACTTTTAAAGGGAATTAAAGTGTGAACTCTTATTGGTTTGTAACATGATACACCCCAAACACACCCATGTCTAATATACTAATTTAAGACAACTCTTTTGAAATATGCGCCAGGTGCGATGTCCACTTTTCCTACAGGCAATATAGCGTTCTATAGCCCTTAATGTCTTAGTCTACAGTTTTTTGCAGTCAATCAGAACAGAAAATGTAGTCCAAGTCCAAGTCCAAGACCCCGCTCTGTTACGTTATACCACCAACATGTTGAGCATGGAGAGCTTAAAAACGGAGACAATTGAGATCTCACACTTGTAATATGTGAGCATATTTACTGTACAAAACTTGTCTATGCAAAATAATAATAAAGAATAAATAATAATAATAATAATAATCATTCATTAATTGTAATCGAGTTAAAATGTTCAATTAATCAAGATTTGGATTTTAGGCCAAATCGCCCAGCCCTAGGAAATTAAATGTAAAAATGTATATATTAAAAAGTAAAATAGGCACTGCCCAGAAAGTAGGTGATAGGCTTGCAATACAAGTGGACGACACTAAGATGCAACACAAATCCCCTGCAAAGTTAAAGTCAATATTTTTTGCCTACGTTGACACCAACCCAGCGTAATATCAGCCATCAGCCAGTTTTTAAACGCTGATTCCTCCATTCAGAGGTCTGGAAACTTGCATTAGCTTATATTTGAAACAAATTTTAAGCCAACTGGTGCAGAGGTTTGAAAGACAGACAGTCCAGACTGAATTAGCGCATGCACATGGCTTCATTCCTATGACTAAGGTCCTACTCGCAACAAGCAAGTCACGCAACTAAGAAGATAGTTACACAAATTGAAAAACCCATAGGCCCGGTTGGATGGGCCTATACATTTTTGCTGTTTGTAACATCATACAGTATCCCACTATTATGATTCTAAAAGTGTCAAATTTCAGACAACCTCCTTTATCCAAATGTACGATTCCAAGAAAGATTTAAGCCACATGTAAGTACTGATTTGAATAGCTTATATCAGGGGTCGGCAAATAAGTTTGGACCCGGGCCAATTTTTTTTTTTGATAATTCAATTGGGGACCATCATCATCAGGCAAACCGTGCTTTCCTACTGAAAAAAAAAACAACTTTATTAAATCATAGGCCTATTGGCTACTCTATATCATTAGGTATAGACAACAACATTTAAAAATTTATTTACATTCATTTAAAATGACTGCTGCAGCTCCCGTCATCTGTCATTCAACAGATAGGCCTTGCAACCTGACTAGCTAATGATTTGGCTATGCATCAGTAAAGCTGCTAATTCTCGCATGACATCCTGATGCTGTCATTTCTGTTTGGATGTGTGAAACACTCAAAGATTCTTAGCTAGCAAAGGAAAATGTCACTGTCAAAAGCGATGACAAGAAAAGTTGTTGGCGAATGTAGGACTTACAAAGAAGAGTGGAAGAAAAGGTCTGCGTTCAGCCTATCTGAATTTATGAATGCCAAACTAACATCTTGGCATCCTGCAAGGAGGTTGTTGCCGTTTGCAAAGAATATATAGAAAATTCAAAAAAGCATATCCACTTGCTAGTTTGTGCTCTTTGTTGTGAAGCGCTATGAGACCCGTCTTTTGTAAAATGCGCTATACAAATAAAATTTAATTGAAGCACTGACGGCTTAATATACACACAGTTGCAAGACCCTCAGGCACTTACAGCGCAGCAAAAAGTTACAAATGCGTCCCTCAACGCAGCATGGATTCTCACAACAGGCTACTGACACAGAGGTTATTAAAGAAGTGATAGTGATGGTGATGGCAAAGAACGTGTCTGGTGACGTCGTTTTTGACAGCAAATATTATACTTTTTTTTTTTTTTTTTTTTAAATCAACCTCATCTGGCAGGCCAGATATTATTGACGGTAGGCCAATTATGGCCGCTAATTTCCGACCACTGTCCTAGATTGTCCTGAAGAAATCAAGATGTAGCATGATAAGCCATATAATGACTGAGATAAGACTTTCAAAGTAAAGGTACTGAAATTACATTACATTAATACAGAAGTACCGGTACAGAAATTACCCCTTATGCAAAAAGTATGAAATAAGGGACTTACCAAGACTTTTGATAAATTGAGTCATGTTATGTTCTTGTTTCGCACTTGTGATGATGACATGGGGGGTAACCTCCTGAATTACTAGATTAAGACATTAATCACATTGATTAGTTTTTTTGTGAATTCCAACATGACTGCATTCAATCCTGTACTTTTGGCACATGAATAATACCATATGAACTATATATCTATAGAATAAATGCAGCAGATCTTATACCTTTACTCAGCATTTGCAAGTTGTTATCAATAACATCAGGCATGTAGTGTAGAATGTAGTCTCTGCCATCATAAAAACTTAGTCCAATATGTTCCCTCTGGGCTATAACACTTAGATATACCTGTCATTACGAGGAAAAAGGGAGGAAAGTATGTACATTAAATGAAGATTCATATATATATATATATATATATATATATATATATATATATATATATGTGTGTGTGTGTGTGTGTGAAAAAGCAAATGTTTCTTACACCAGTGGAAACTTCATCTTCATCTCCCTGAGGGACAGTCGCTTGGGAAGTTCTGGCACTAACTTCAGTTGCTCCTGCCATTCTACCAAACCTTGAATTGACGTATTGCACATTTAGAAACTCCTATGGGATGCTATGGGATCTTGTATTTTCTACATGTATGGTAACCAAGAATGGAGGATAAGACGATTCTCTTTTGCAATGCATGTTAACATAACAGACCGTGCACACACACCACCCATGCCATAAGATGACCATGACCATTTCCTCTCAGGGTTTCTGCAGGTTTCATAATGTCAAATTGAAGACTTTTTAAGACCTTTTTAAGACCAATATGAATTAAATTTAAGACCTACATCAAGGCATCAAAATAGATAGATAGATGCATTGTTGAACTAAAAAAGACAACAACATACAAACAGCTTAGCACAAGTCTGTATGCACACACGTGTGCTACACTAATCTATATTTGAGAGGGTTCTTCTTCTGTATTTTCATGACAATGTTTGAAAATCCCCGTGCATCTCTTTTACACTCAAAGACTCTGAGCTCAACAATTGTCCTGTTGTAGACAGAGCAATTAATCATGTTAGTCATGTTAAGGGGTGTTTAGAAAAATGTTGATGTTTTTAAAGGTTTATCCGCGCACATTAAAAATAATTGCAAATCCTAATAATCTTTTAAAAGTGGAAATATGTAAACATGAAAAATTTAACTTGTAGGGCCCGTGGGCCTTGGAATTATCTACGGTCCGGGTAGGGTTGCTCGATTATGGAAATCATAATCATCGTCATCATCATCATCGTATCATAATCATTATCATTTTGGTCATGACAGAAATCACGATTATTTTACACGATTACTCATTGACTTTGGAAATCTGATGGAATGAAATGGAAATCATTTATTGAACAGAACAGTGAATTCTCCTCAAAACTGATTAAGATAAACAAAACAGAAAAAGGCAAAAAAAAGCTCACTGACAAGTTTTGTCTTTGGTACAAGCTGCTCTGCAGAATAACGAAACAGAGCGGGATCACGTGACTCCACATGCAGTAGTGTTTTTAAAAGGGAAAGTAATTGAAATAATTGACTTGGGAAAATTTAATCGACTATAGGTTCAGAATGTCGATTGCGATAACTTTTTGATTAATTGAACAGCCCTAGGTCCGGGGGATGATATTTCATTAGTATTAGAACTGGCCCGCATGCCGCAGCCGCCTGTAAGTGTTTTGCATGCACCAATAGCCTTCTCCATTCCCCACAATGCAATGGTGGCCCACAAACTCATGCCCTGCCCCAAGCGGGCCTCAACTTCATTATTCATCAGCATTCAGAGCAGATGTCAATTTTCAGCAATCCCCCTCTGTATGGGTGCGTCACTAGCTATTTATTATATCTAAATATATGAATCAGTTCGCTATATATAGTTTGCTTGTCATTTCTTATTGTTGAGATGCACAAGCTCACAGCTAACCATTTCTTGTACAGGCTATACAGAAGGCACGTTGCTAGCTATTTCTTACTATAGCAGTTTTTCCTCAAAGTGTGGTCCGCTTGTCTTGAAGTTGTGAGTTTGTTGTTGTCTTTAAACAGGTTTTTACTGTCTTTCTGCATCAAAATTTGGCTCATTCATTTAATCTCGTTCGCTTGTCGTCACAAGTGTACTTTCAAAGTAGGTTTGAAAGTCAAAGCTAAAAAAAAGAAGATTACAAATACTGAAACAATGCAAATGCATACGCCTTCTACAGATAAACTGTAATTTCTCAAAAACGTACATACCAGGAAATTGAAATGGTTCATGTCAAAATTCACCGGACTATTATTTGGCATTTACAGAGTTATTGTTTACCCATGTGAAAGGGAAACATAGGGGAACGGTAATGCTGCTGTAATGCTAGACGATGTCCGTCAAAGCTATTACCGGCGGACGTGAGAGCAGTTTGCTCATACTTGGCAGAATTGGTTGATGGCTGTCGTTTTTTCTGGAGATCCTTTACAGTAGGCTAATGGATGAGACACTAGCTTACACACCTATCGTTCCCAATTCAAGTTAAGTTTCTTTAATGTCAATTTCTTTACATATACTGGACATACAGAGGAATCAAAATTACGTGTCTAGCTATCCCACAGTGATGCGCACGGTCAGGAGAGCCAGAAGCCGCTGCGTCTATGCGCGCCACCTGCTATGGCATTCAGCCAATCACACACCCACACACAGACACACAGCAGGGTTTCCCCTATGTACATTTTACTGCGGCGGGCCGCCACACCTTCAGAATTTTCCCTATGTATTCGACTTTACTCATTCATTACATATATTCGACTCATCCCCAAGTCTTGCGTCCGGAGCGCAGTTTTCCCCAGCCCACTCTCAGGTCTGGCTGTGGGTTCTGATTGGACAACGCTCCGCCTAGCTTTGTGTTGTTGGTCATCAGCTGATGAGCACGCAAAGATAATCAACATTTATTGACAAGCAGCCTACCGGTAGACAGCAGCCGTTGTGTTACTTTGTGTTAATTAAAATTACGTAATTACGTCTATTAGGCCTCCCGGTCTGGTGTGCTAGTCAGTTCATACATTTAGGGATTCACCTGTAAGCAGCCCCTAGATAGATTTATAGTTTGCCAGTAGGGGTGGGCGATATAGTCTAAAATTTATATTGCGATATATTTTGAACCATAGACGGTAGATGATATATATCACGGTATACTTTGGTATGTAACTTACAGCATAACAGTTTCTTAATGGTTACCATAGCGTAAAGTCAATATGTACAACAGTTGTTTAGTCATCGTTTGGAGGTGTTTATATTGGACTCTCAAATTCACACAGAAGTAAACTGGTAAGCTGCATTTGTGTCAGGCAGTAGCTGTTCAACTTATAGGCTCTTACACAGTTTCGTTGTAAGAATGAGAAGGTGCTATCAATAAGGTGAAGCTACAGGTCAACATTTTTTCACATGGTTGTGGAGACGCAATGAGCCTATCACGGTATGCCGATATGAACCAAAATCTCTATCATTGGCCAAATTCATATTGCACACGGTATATATCGTCTATATTGCCCACCCCTATTTGCTAGTTTCCAGATTTCGTTCGTGAGAAATGTAAGCGCAGTTTTTCTATTTCAGTAAAGCCAGACCGCTAGTCTGAGTTGTGTTTCCCTGAATTTCGAGAAGGTAGGGGGCTATTCATTTGTGTACATTGAGTGCAATCGATGCCTGTGTGTGTTTGTCATGCCCATGTTTTCCAGCGTTCACCATTTAAAAACGTCCTTTAACCTTGCTATTCATCATAGTTTTCTGATAATCCTGTAGTTGTTTATACGCATGCAATGAATAACATCAAACACTGCAGTGATTTATTAAGCTAGCTAGCGACACAACCATTTCAACTCTTGTTAATAATTTATCTTTGAACATCATATTTTGTTAAAATAACGACACCAGAGGCTTGCTGTAACTGTTCTGTTTATTTAGTTTAAAATCATAAATGTATAAGTAGTTAAAAACATGAGTATTGCTTATCAGGTCATCTTACCAGCGTCTCGTCTTCATTGTTTATAAGAGTTTGTTTGCCGCGACTGTCGAATTTAAAACAACGTTGAAACTTCCAGGTTAACTGGAAGTGACTCACAGTTTGTTAAAACAATATTTTTTGCTGTTTTACTACATTTTGACTATGTCAAAATACCAAGCAGGTGTATAAATATCTTTGACAATTTTTTCAACGTTTTAGAAATTAATGTCGACTTGGGAATAATAAAATCCCCCTTTTCTGTAAGCCCTCCGAGTCTTCCTGAGTGAACCATTGACGCCAGTGAAAACATAAACGGCCCAGGTGGTCTGTTAATGGAAGTCTATCGTTTGTCCAGATACTGCAGTGTTGTTCGCACATTTTTTTATTAATTTCACTCATTCAATTTCTGCACTAATGGTATATCGACGCTTATTTAAAACTGCCCTGCTCAAGTGTTTTCTTAACATAATTAAAAATTATTATGTTATGCAATGCACAGCGTTATTATGCACAAAAGGGAAAACTCCTTTGAGCCTAATGAGTATGTAGTTTTCGTTACAAATTTTAGGATGATTTTGTGGGATCTGTGAATGATTAAAGTCTTGGGGAAAATGCGGTATCAGACTTTTTAAAAATGTCTTTGTCTCCCGTGAGAAAATTAAAACACGGTCAAACGGTCTAAAGGTGCAGGTGGTTATCATTTTCATCCATGCTGCAATAGCGTCAGCAATTGCACAGCTTTCTTTATTTGCAACATCGCGGCAGCAGTGACGCCTAATAGTCCTCAAGGATTCCTTTATTCCATGTAACTGGAGATGTTGGGAAACGGCCATAGTTGTCCAGCCTTTCATTCGAGTCTTGATGAGCTAGCTCTGTTGTGCGTTGATCACAGTCATCTTTCGCATCTGGACTATGCGTCAGTGCTAGCATAGTTCACTGTATTAATTATTTTTATTGAATTATTAATTACTATATTTAGCCTACTGTTGGTTAACACAAACACGAAAACAACTCAAACAGACTATTTACAGTAACAAAATAACAGTAGGCTATTCAGTATAACTAGCCTATTTCAGCTCAACTTTATTTCCTGACAGCTGTAGGCCATGTTAGAACACTCGCAGCCGCAGGCGCTCCCAAGTGCCACCTGGTGGTTGTCTGAGAGCAAACAAACAAACACAGAAACACACAAACACCCCCACTATATTATGGAAGATGATAGCTAAAATGCGTTGCCCTATTTTTGCCCAGGACTTGACAAAAATAACCTACTTTCTATATAGCTTCAATAGTTGAACTGATGCAATTGTTTAACAGCTAAATTGGTTTAATAGTAGGATAGTTGAATGGTTGAATAGCTTGAATGGATAAATTAATTTAATAGTGCATGAGAATGAAGAGTAGAAAGAGGCAGAGAAACTGAAGACGGACAATAATAGTCTTCAGAGGCTGAGGTAATGGCAGTTGGAACACCTGTTGCAACATTCTAACGACTAGGGCTGGTCGATATGGACTAAAATGTATATAGGGCCCTATGATTTCCGCGATGCGATAAACGCGGACGGAATCACAGAATCTAGTCATGAAAACGGAATTTAATGATAAACACGGAATCGAACAGAATTCGGGCATTTCCGTGTTCACAAAATAGATGCGATCACCCACTTACAAGACAAACACGGTTTCTGCCCGCTTTTGTCACAACTTTCAATTTCAATGTGTCTCCGAGGTTAACAAGATATGGCATCTAGTAGGGATGCACGATTAACCTTTATCGACATCTAGGTTTTAACTCCTGCAATAACCTCACCTCAGGAGTCTGAGTTTTTTTCCCTGCGTCTGGCTAATAGGTTTGTCACTCAAATGTCAATCAAAATGGTCGAATTTAGCCAGGGATGTGATTCTTCCCAATTTTCCCGGCATAAAAATGCGACCCTTGGGGAGAGGGGGGGCAATTCCAATGAGCCATGCGTGCGCATAATTGATTATAAGCTGCTGTACCAATAATGAAAAAGAAAACCCGCCCAAAATCTACTGTACATTCCAGGGTGGCCTTTTATTGTGGGCAGTATAAGGTACACCTGTGCACTACTCATGATGTCAGATCAGCATCTTGATGTGGCACACGTGTGAGGTGGGATGGATTATCTCAGCAAAGCAGAAGTGCTCACTATCACACATTTAGACTGATTTGTGAACAATGTTTGAAAGAAATGGTACAATGAACTATTTATTCATTTAGGGCGGAATTCTCCGATAAGCGCGTATGCGCCTTTGTACTGCGTGCATTCTCTTCTTTCGACACCTGCCCCTCCCACAGCATGTAAATCGAGGCGGGTTTACGAAAGGGGCAGTATAAACTCAAAATAGAGGGCAGTCTCAGTGCCAATGTCGTGGATTGTGGCTAACATTAAAACATGGAATAAGGACTTTCGGATTAACCATCGATATGCCGTTGTAGTCAACAGAAAGTGCAAACCATGACTTTAAATTCGAATAGGCATATGACATGACAAGATTAAGCATCTGTGCCAATTGGCTAAGCCAGGGATTCTCAACCTTTTGCAAGCTGAGCCCCCCCAAATCTGGTTCAATGCAGTTGGGCCCCCCCCCCCCCTCCTCCCGGCGCCACCCGCTCATCACCTCCCCACCCCCAACCCTCCAACTACACCACTTTTCATAGATAGACAGATAGATAGATAGACAGATAGCCCCTTGGCTATTATTATTATTATAAGGCCCACACCACCACCATCATCATCATCATGAGTAGTGAATGGGCTATTATCATTACTAGGCTATTGGTATAATTGGCAGTAGCACCAGACTTGTAATGTGAGCTTGCAGTCATTATTATTATCATCATTAATATTATTAATTATTATTACTACTACTACTACTACTAATAGTAGTAGTAGTAGTAGTAGTAGTAGTAATAGTAGTAGTAGCTTAGTGGTAGACCTATTATCCTATTGCTATCATTTTGATGTTACATGCTTTTTATTCTTGTTGTTATTACTATTGTTATTATTATTATTATGAGTAATGATATGCTTATAATGACAAGGCTATTGCTATAATTATGATTATGATGTTACATGCTTTTTATAATTAATTATTATTATTATTATTATTATTATTATTATTATTATTATCATCATCATTTGTAGTAGTAGTAGTGGTAGACCTATTATCATTGCTATAATTTAAAATTGTTATTGTGAATTTATGCTTTATTATTGTTATTATTAGTGGTATTAGAGCAACCAGGCCACGCTCACGGCCCGTCATTGCCTGTGCACCATCAGTGCATAGGCCAACGCATCGGTCCCAAGACAAGCCATTTTCGTGGATAAATGTATCAAGGACATCGAAGATGGCTTCTCCTGTAGTTCGCGACTGAAGAGGCCGGCAAAACAGTATATCCTCCTCAATCACCTTGTCCCGCAGATACCCGACATAGATGAGGAGCTGGGCCTGCCCTGCAACATCTTCATCCAGCTGCAGCGCAAAGTAAGGACTCGTACAAATGAACTTAATCAGTTGCTCTCTGATGTCATTTGACATTTCTGATATTTGTCTAGCAACTGTGTCATTTGACAATGGTACCGTTGCGAGTTTGGCTGCTGCACTCTCCCCTATCATAATCCTACACATGTCTTGCGCAGCCGGCAAAATAAGAGTTTCAGCTATTGTATGTGGTTTCCCTAGTTTCCCCAACTCTTTTAGCCACTGCATACGATGCTTCAAGACACTGTTTGGAGACAGTAGTGTGGGTCTTAATAGCTGACTGCTGCTGAAGGAGGCTGTCAAGCCTCCTTTGAAAATAGTCAGCAGGTTTGTCTATCAGGTCGCCGTGTTTAGTCTCAAGGTGCCTTTTTAGTTTACACAGCTTTATGCTGTCATTTGCCAGCACCTCGGCACACACAACGCACTGAGGTCTCTGACCAACCGTGACTGTAAAGCCAAAATTCAGGTATGCTTCATCATACCTTCGCAGCTTGGGCTTTGTTGCAACCGGTGGTGCCTCGGCTGCCTTAGTTCTCACTAGAAATTTGTTCATTTCCAGTTGTGATTTAAAGTTTAAAGAGTTTTAAGAGTTTTAAAGAGTTATGATTTAAAGATGTGTGCCTGCGTTTAAGTGAGTGTCTGTGTCTGTGTGGTTATGTTCGGGGGTGCTAAACAGAATTGAAGAGGGGTAGTCTAGCTAGCAAGCTAAGCGCACATTTAGAGCAATTAATATAACTTGTGATTTGTGTGATTAGTCTTTAAAAAGACTGTTTGTGTGAGCCTTTAAAAAGACTGTTTTTTAAGTAGACAGATATAGATAGATAGAGATATAGAGATATACAGAAAGCGATAGCGAGAGATGGCACAAGCGAACTTGGCAAGAGAACAAGAGTGAATGGCGACAATAAGTGTGTGACGAGAAATGCATTGAGCGATTTATTTTAGTGACATTGAAGAAACATTTACATCTCGCTTTTTTTAATCAGGGCGGGAACAGCGGGACATGCGCATTTCATTTGCAGTCTGAGCGCGAGTAGTGTGGGTCTCCTCTCTGCTCTGAATGCAGCTGGAACTGCTGCGCGGGGCCGCCTGTGAGTGCTTTCGGATGGGGGAGTGGCTCACGGTAGCACACGTTGCTTGTTGAGGACAGTAGGCTAACTGCAGTGATAGCCTACTTGCTTTCATGTCTGAGTCTCCAAAGTATCAGAAAACACTCCATTAACACCAGAAAAAGTCACTAGATTTATCGCTGCATCTACTTTGTAGGCTACGAATAGTAAGCGAGTCAAGTTTTCTCCTCTCTCGTCCTGTGCTCGCTCGTGCAACCGAGTGTCCGGTTGAGAACCACTGGGCTAAGCTATCAAAATCAAAAAGTAATATTCAAAAACTACGACCACAAATCAATGAACACATTGACATAATATTTCAACCAGTGCAAAACGAATTTTTCAACCAGTGCATAACGAAATTTATGAATACCACGCAATAATACAACTTCATTGAATTCATAAACGGTGTGCAATGACAAAAGAAGAAAATCGGTGGGCTAAAACCAGCAAAAACCATTTAAAATGTGCCCCTTCTACCTTAGCCTGTTTGTTCCATGGAGGACAGGGAGGGAAAATAAAGATAAGATTGTAGTCTCACACAAAAAACGATCTCAGTGAAAGTGATGTCATTTCGAAATATTGCACTTCTTAAACTACTACGAAACGCTGTGTGATTTAAGATTATGCAATGGAACTCCCTGGAACAACCCAGATGCCAGAATCGCTTGTGACCTTGATGATGACCGACCGGTGTAGTGGATCATTGCTGCGGCAGCATAGCTGATTTTCTGCAAAGGCCTCACGGTCCAAAAGCGCAGAGTGGGGTGTCTGAGTGGCACTCACAGGACAAACCGATAAATGCTTGGCTGTCTGCATGCTTTTCTCGTTCCCACTCAAGCAAGGCAGTGCAGGACAGGCATTTTGGTTTTATTTTTTGAGAACATGGTAGATATATGTTCGTACTCTCGTATTTTAATTGAACAATATTTAGAACAGGAGACAGCCGATGATTATAAAAAAACATAAGCAGAGTTGATTTTGTTTGATAATTTCTTGTGGTTGTGATAAATATAGTTTAGAAATAATGATGAACAATGCAATATAGAATGTCTCGAACTGTCTCAAATTCAAAATTGTCCGTGACCGACATCGCAATATACGCAATATACTATTTCACCATATAGTGGCGCTTGACCTTAATACAGCCCTCAAAGGTGCGTAACAGTAAAAAGACTTAAGTCAGGTGGAGAATACGCGTAAGGAAACTTTCCCTGAAGAACGCCCCAGTTTCAGGGTTGCTCCGCCTAGAACGTGCAACTAGCACGTAAGTGACTTATTTGAGCCTATGGCAGAATGCGTGCAGGCTGAAAAGCGCACAGCTACGTGCTTTTTTTTTTACTTAAGCCACCCGGAGAATTCCGCCCTTAATGTTTAAAATACAAATTTGACCTATACAATATTACACACACATCCCATTTATATAGCACTCCCTCACACACACACACCCTCCATGTATAGCACCACATGTATATCCTATTAGAAGAAAGCCTATTTGCTACTTGATTTTGCTCTTCACTTAGAATTATCTATTCAACATTTCATTAATTTCAACTATTAATTAATTTAATTTTGTTAAAGTCAACTATTTTCCTCTTTTAACTGTTCAACTTATTTCAAGTTTTGCATCTTTTCTACTTGATCTTGCTCTTCAATCATCTTAAAGCGCCCATAGAACACATATACACATTATTACACACACACATATATATATATATATATATATATATATATATATATATATATATATATGTGTGTGTGTGTGTGTGTGTGTGTGTGTGTGTGTATATATTATTATACAAATATATATATATATACACATACATACATACATACACTTGGGCCTAACCTAAAATAGCCTATAGCCTTAATATTATATCAATGAAAGAGGCTATTTTGCAGTAGTGTGCTGGAAACACTGTCATTTATGAATAATTGCTGCAGCTTATTGGCGCACGTGATGGTCTAATTTAGAAAAAATAATGGCCTGTGTATAGAAATGAAAGCATTCCTGTTGCTCCATGATGGCTAACATCAAAATCATAATTGCACACGCATTTAGAGGGAGGGCGGCATGGCCATTGATCTGATCATCCTGCACGTTTTTCCGCATGCACTTGCGTGAGCATTGCCCAATTACTGTTAACGTTATGAAGATGGAAATAAGGTTCGTTACTTTCGTTTTAACGCATCTTCAATTATTTTCCTGAACCGTATTTGGAGTTTAAAACTAGCAGTACCCAACACGTCTCCAGCATGTGGCTGCCCAATGTGTACGAGTTGCGTAGTGTGCGACTTGACCCCAAAGTCAATCAAAGGCTTTTCGCGAAATTAAGGCGAGACATGGCAGGTGAAAACATATATTTTTCACGTACTGGTCAAATTTGAGGTAATGGGCTAGTTTGCATCAGCTTCTTAGATATTTTGGTATCCAGAGATAGTGATGGGCTAAAAACGGACCTTTACAGAAAGCCCACAGACAGAAACACTATTCTCCACGGGAAGAGCTACCACCCCACAAGTCTGAAGCGCAGTTTACCCATCAGCAAATTCAATAGAATACGTCGTATATGCAGTTCAAACCAAGACTATACCGAGCAGCGCACCACTATGTCCGGACGCTTCAGAGAGCGAGGATATCCAGATAACTGGATAAGCGAAGCAGCAAATAGATTCCTTAACGTCGACCAAGGACAATGCTTGAATACAAAAAGAAACAAAAACCCGGACAGCAGATTTTCATGCATCACCCAGTTTTCCCCATTAAGTCGAGAATTTTAAGCCATAATGAGAAAGCATTGGCCCATCCTCAGCTCAGATTCGACACTGACAGATGTCTCCTTCAGAAAGCCCCCACGGTTCGTTTACAGGCGCTCACCCAATATACGGAACCTTGTTGTCAGAGCGGATCGACCACATGACAGCGCACCGCAAAGACTTCTTCCAATTTCAGATGAGAATTACAAGTGCGGACATTGTGCGCAATGTAATTTTACCTATAAATGTAAAACTTTTAACCATCCGCACACGGGAAAACCCTACAAAATCAAGGGAGTTATAACATGTAATACCAAAAATGTTATTTATATGATCAAATGTCCCTGTGGTCTAGCTTACATTGGAAAGACAACACGATGCCTGAAAACACGCATTGCTGAACACAGAAGCAACATTAGGCTTAAAGATGAAAAAAACCCAGTGGCTGTACATTTTAATGTAATGCAACACAATCTTGCAACCCTTAAATATATAGGGATTGAACAAGTAATTGTCCCCAAAAGGGGGGGAGATATTGACAACTTTCTTCTTAGAAGAGAGGCTTTTTATATATATATAATATACACTGAACACTATATCACCTAAGGGTATGAACATGTATTTTGATCTAAAACCTTTTTTGTAATTGTCCTTCCACATCTGTTTACTAAGAAAGAAACACAGATATTTATCCTTTATGTGTAACACTTTTATTCACCATGTAAATTTTTTGGTTCTTGCCGTGCGCACTTCTGGCACACAGGACAAGGTGCCTGTCAGTCTTGCTGATTGACACCCTTTGGGTGTTCTGCCTGGGCGGGTGTAGTAGGTGGGTCATGTGATATAGGCCCCCATTACTTCCTACCCATATGCCTGACAAAGATCCAACAGGATCGAAACGTTGCATGTTTTAAAATTAATAAAGTATTTCTTAGAGCTAATGTGCAGTGCAGACCAACCTTCTTCCTACTAGTTTGCATCCTTAGCATGTAATCTTTCACTCTGCTATGAAAAACTGTAAAAATTATACTTTTAGGTCTTTATTTTATTTCACTATGTCGACTTGTGCCCGTGGATTTTACCTAAGATTCACTAAAGGTTAGCATCTTTACACTCAGTCTTGTACCGCGACCGGTCTCTGACCAAGACATATTTGGTCTCTATAGAAAGCTTGAGGTCTCCTGCATTACGTTGTCTTATCCAAATATGGATAGTTCCGCTGTATAAACGACCAATCGTGAAAGTTTACAGGAAGCCAGCAGTACAAATGCAAAATGTCATTGGCTGGGCTCGAATTCCGACAATGCGATTGGTTCGAATACGTCACATGGGATCACGTTAGCTTGCTCTGAAGTGCCCACAGCGCGAAGATCAAAAGTTTCTAGGGACTATAATCAAGTCTTTCTGTTCAAACCTCTATGCTACTATTTACACTGGTAAGAAAATCTAAATAAGACAAACAATAGATGGATGATGATGTGAGTTTATTTGTAAAGAGAGGCGTTTCATGAACATGTCAAAAAACATGCGAGTTCAAGCAGTGAGTCAGCGCAGTCTGTCATGCTGACCACCTAGTCTAATCTGTTTATGTTGCACGATTGAACGAAACAATCAACGTTTTCCCGACTGCAGTTTTGCTCTGATAGAAATAAGAATGTGTTTGTGAATGTATTAGGTTGTGTGTATGAGCATGACGAGTACTGCCTAGGTGCACAAATCCACGCGTCTCCGAGAGAGTGAGACAAACGCACGCAAGTGAGGATTGGGGTAGACTAATTTAGATCTATGCGTCTCTCAAAATGAACGGAGAGGTTAGGGACTGGTTATATTCGTCTTTAAGTTTAATTTAGATTTTAATTAACCAGAATAATGCAAAGAGAGTGTTTGCTATGGGGAATTCACAAACATTCAGGATCATAACGGGCATTATGCATTGCATTGCATTCAGTTGTGTCACTATTTCATCCACAGAATTAGACAGCTGATCCTGGTACAAATTCATATGGATGCTTTTAAAGATTAGGTTGTTCACAACCCATACCTTGCAGTTGAAATAGCTTGAAGCTTGAAGGCTTATCAAATCTTGCTCACAGGCGCATGGGCATAGCACTTCTTGAATTTACTGGATGAATAAAGTAGCCTATAATGAAATCTAATCTAAAACTTGGAAACTAAATTCTGAGTGTTATTTATGAGGCAAATGGGAAGGTGACTGCTAATAAATGTAAAGCTTTGCGAAAGCTTTCAGTTCTCAGTAACCAGTCCAATAGGATCAGATGATGATCCAAGGCTATGCGGGCAGGCCACCTCCACTGCATGTCTATTGATAACGACTATTAGTCTTAGGATTGCAAAAAAAAAAATCAAATGACACCAACAGATGATGTAAAAGGGCCTAACATAAGGCAGGCTTCCACATGTAGGCTGTAGGGCCTATATAAAGTTGGCTTCCACATATAGACTATAGGGCCTATATAAAGTAGGCTTCCACATATAGACTGTAGGGCCTTTACAAAGTTGGGGGAACAACTATGGATATGTAATGGTTGTGTTGTGGTAGTTCCAAGGGCAGTTTGAAATACTCCTGTGACTGGCTAAGTTGAAGACCATGTTTTTGTCCAGTTTGGCAAACTGGCAACAGTTTTGGATTGATTTTATGTTGTGATACATTAATCTCACCAGAACATAAAAGCATATTTTGTCTGTAACTTGTTGACTTTTAGTAGAAATCGATGGATTAGGTCAGATTCTTTACATGAAATATGCAAATTTGTGCATTTAATTATGTATTGCCTCATTTTCTTATTTAAATATAAAATTCTAGAAAGCTTGCAATACATTTTTTTTCTCCTATTCATGTGAATAATCAACTGGTAAAGTTTCATGGTGACATCTATTAGTTAAAAATGTTACCCTATTCACCTGTAGTGTTTCGCCTTAATTGAGGTACAGCAGTTGCTGGCCTTAAATGCCTTCCATGTTATTAAATAATCAATTTACATGTGATAGTAATAACAATACAGAATATTTCTAAGGGCCTGAGTACAACTGAACAATTTTGAGCAATTGTTTCCATTAGAAATGTATTCATTCCCCTATTTAAATCTTTAAATGCCGTTTTCTCAAAATGAGATTTTTGTCGTTTTCCGGTACCATTATCTCAGCCTATGTAGCACCTTTGTTTACCAAACTTTCCAGTTATACACTTACCACTATTCTGAAGATATTTACAGAGGGATTTGTTAATAAATTGTTCCTGGCCTGATTTATGTAGCGTTTTGATGAAAAAATATGGCGATTTTTATTTTTAAGCCTATAGAGAGTATATTTTGATTTCCTAGACAATGAAAGCAGATATCCTAAAATCCCTCTGTAATTTTTTTCCCCATTTTGTATCTAAACAAAATGAAAAAATAATTTTGAACCTGGCTTTATCATATATTCAGATTATATACCTGGAAATTTATGCAAATTTCCACATATTTAATGAGCTAATGTCTCATTTGCATACTTAAACATAAAATTACAAAAAATTTGCAATACATTTTTTCCTCCTATATATGTGAGTAATCAACTGGTAAAGTTTCATGGTCCTATCTGTAAGTTAAACATTTTACCCTATTCACCTGTAGTGTCTCGCCGTAAGTGACAAGCAAGTGCGTACAGGTTGGTTGGTATGCAATTAGGTGAGATTAGATGATTTCCCACGGCACACCAGACAGTGTTCTGCGGCACAGTGGTTGAAAAACACTGCTTTACTGTACCTTAGCCAGGGAAATTGATTTAACCATTCTTTCCGGAAAGAATATGTTTTGGGCTTTTTCATCTCATTACCGTTACCAGGCTCAGTCTCCTTTGGATCCGAGTCTAGGCCTACTGTGGAAGGCCGAGGTCGAGTCTTGGCTGCATGGAATCGGCTTTGTTTTCTTAACGAAGCAAGTTTGAATATCTCTACCTCTCTTTATTTTCACGTATTTGTCGCATTTATTTTCTTTAATCGTTTCAGTTCCCTGCTCACTGCTCAGGTCGCGCACATTTTTTGAGCTGACAACAACTTGGAGCTGTGAAAAGCACCACAGCCAATCAGAGGCAAGGACCCGCCCAAACTCTGTCTCTTATTGGTTTAGACCACGATACAATCAGGATTACCAGAGGATAACACAGAGAGATGTTGCACTTGCTAAATAAATTCATGTTTTCGCCTGAGCAACGTCAGGTGCACCAGTGCGACGGCAATTTTTTTTCAGTCGCAGTTTTTAAAAATGTCGGTCGCATATGCTACCAAATTAGTCGCACTTTGATGAAAAATCTACATGATTTTGATGTCAACTCAACGTATGTACTCCCAATCATCTGTAAATTGATCTAAAATCGCCTTAAGACCACACAGTATCTAGATCAGGGATGGGTGTTGTAGTGGCAACTCAAGGCAGATTGTGTTATTTAAGCAGACTAAGCACATAGGTTTGCCTTTAAATTCCATGAAAAAAAAATATACTTGTAACCCATATACCCATTTAACCTGAAACACGGTTTTCTCGATCGAGTTCTCTCTTCCCCATTATTTTGGTTAAGGTTCCACGTCTCTTCTTCACTGGTGCGTGCACAAGGCGGCGTTTGCGTTTAAGGCGCTATCTAGTGGCCATCTGTGTTATTACGACGGATTCTGTGCCGCAGAGGATACTTTTATTAAAAATAATTTTCTAAAATTAATCCGAGGCCCACTTGGAGTGAGGGTGCGGGCCGTGTGCGGCCCCTGGGCCGCCAGTTGCCCATCCCTGATCTAGATATTGAATATTCAACTAAAGTACATGAAATCTTTTAATGAAAAGGCAATTAATTCCACAGTTTTCTGTGCTTTGACACAATTTCAATTTATGTTATGTTCCACCGTTTTCACCAAGACATTTGACAACAGGTAGCCAAGGTAATCCAAAATATCCCTTAAACAGAACTTAACCATAACTGAAAAACGTATTGTCCTGTGGTACGTTACATGTCTTAAATACATTGAGCATTATAAATAAAAAAGAATCCCAAATATCATGCTATGTCCCTTTTGACATTTAACAATTCACCATGATAGCTTTGCCTCATACAGTAAGTTTTCCATGTGACAAACTCTCCCATTTGTAGTAAAAATAAAATATGCTAGGGCCGTATTTCCCACCCTTTGTCCAGTTTCCCACCCCCTGGCGCTGATTGGCTAGTTCATTGTGAGGCCTATTGGCTGTTTTTTCGCTGAAGCAGATTGGCTCCCTAGTTTCACTGATACTCTTAACGTTACCGCTAGAAAACAAATTCAACTACGTCTGACTGCAACTGTAGGTTATACAGACTGTATGCAGATTACAGTTTAATCGCTCCCCTTTTAACATTATTTTATTTTACCGCGCTACGTTTGCACCTACGCTACAAGCAAGCAGCAGGCCAATATGCTGCAACAGTAGTAGTAGCCCCAGATGGAGCCTAACGTCAAATTAGAGCTGCTCAATTTGTAGCATAATGACATTTGTTTTTAAGAACTTCACGCAGACTGAAGAGGTGAACAGCCACTTGCAAGAACAAGCACAAGGATAGGTCAGTGAATCTTAGGTGAAGGGGAAATTTAGCTTGAAGGTAGCATTGCCGCTAGAAACCAAATCCACGTCTGACCCCAACTCTAGGCTATATAGACTGTATGCAGATTACAGTTTTATTGCTCTCCTTTTAACATTACCGTTTTATTTTATGTACCGGTGAAGCCTGGGGGCGGCCCGGGGCCGTAGTGGAAATGCAACATTAGTATCTGTTGTTATGCTTGCTAGCCTACCAACACTTTAGTGACCAAGTGTGTAGCAACTTTTTTTTTGCTTCGCAATAACCTGGATATCCAAGTAGCATCAAGTAGGCAAACTATTAAGGCCATAGAAATACCAGTATATACAAGTCTATAATTCTAAAGAATCGTTTGTGGTTGGAGAATAGTTGGAATAGATCCTGGTTTCAGGCGTAGTGTTCGTGAAAAGCCGGATTGATGCAGCCCGAGGTTGGCAAAAACAATCTGGGGCGAAATGACCAGAGCAAACAACCAATCTTGTGGTGGTAGATAAAAATCAACTACTCCCGTTGAATGCGAGGTTCTTGAGGAAGGTAGTGCAAATTCCGGACAACCCCAGCCCAGTACATCCTGGAACGTTACACGCGCGTGCTGACATTTTTTTCGTATGTTCTCCAGTTAAACAGAAACTCAACATGCACTTATTTCAAACAGAAATTCAACATGCACTTATTTTTCTTAGAGCCGTTAGCCGTTCTCAATGTTAGCTAGCTATTACATAGACTACAGTTCGTTTATAGCCTACCGCCGAAGCAAAAGGGGGCTGGACAAGAGACTGTTCCAAACTATTTTGATTGGACCAACGATTCTAGAGCTAGAGGTCTTTGGATTGGATAATGTAATGGAGGAGGTGTAGCTTTGCGCTGTCTATATACACCGAGCATTAGTTTCAGATTGTTTTTTTTCAGCCCGGCAAATTCTAGCCTGAAATTTGCATAGAAGGAGGCGGAAGATGGTGTTGGGAGTTTCGGTATGGTCCGTTGGACACCTTAAGCTACCTAAATTCAACAATAACAAGGTAAATGTGGTTTTGCATTCTATGGGCTCTTTAATATTATATTCATATTCAATGAAACATAGGCTATGTTGCAGAATTGTGCACTATCAATTATGAATAATTACTGCTACTTATATAGGCGCACTGATGATCATCTTATAAAAGAATGGACTATGTATAGAAATGAAAGCATTTCTATGTTCAGCCTGTTCCCCTCAGCTAACATCATGTGTATTATTAACTGCAAGGCACACAATCACACATCATCCTACTCCTTGTCGTGTTTTTTTTTTTACTAGGCTTGCTCTGCTCAATTTCCTTTGAAACGATGTTTAGCACCATCCTCCCTTGTAAAACCAGCAACATTATAAAGATGGAAACAAAGTTTGTTACTGTCGTTTTAACGTTTTCTTAATTATTCTCTTGTTGCGCATTTGGAGTTTAAAACTAGCACTATGATTGGTCGAAGTCAAGCACATTTCCAGCATGTTGCTGTCCAATGCATACCAGTTGCCTAGTGCGCAAGCTGAACCCAAACTTAAACAATGGCTTTTCGCGTATTAAGAAGTGACAAATCGTACACCGTAGCTTGATGTTTAAATGCATGTCTGCTACGCGAAATGCATATAGTTTGGCAGGTATGGAAACTAAAGCGGGTCGCACGACAACAATTTCATACAGTCGCACAGTCGATATATTTCAAGGTCGCATATCTGAAATTTCAGGAGCATATGCGACCAAAATGGTCGCAATTTCGAGCCCTATTAAGTGACTGGGCTCACAACATAACTGTTCTTACGAGAAAATGTTCAATAAATAATATTAAGATTCCAATCCGTGGCAAATAAAGGTTCTGTTAACTATTCTTTTTTATCTACTTGTATAAACTGCATTTTTCTTGTCAACCAATTGATGTATAAAATATGTATAACCAATTCTATGATAAATAAAATGCATAGAACATTTTAAAGGGATAGTTCGGTTTTTAACACATTGAGCCCCTTTCACAGGTTGTCTAAAATGAAATAAAAGTGGTTGACACCAAAATCTTGATGATTGCTCCTGTCTCGGCTATTTGAGAAATGTAGAATCGCCTCTGCCTGCCTTTAAAATGGCTAGCAATGGGCATGTGTTGTTTCTATCCTTAAAACACTGGTTTTAAAAAAGTGCTACTCATGGAGTGATTAGTGGCGTTTGCTGATGTTCCAACCCAAGTATCGTAGCAAAATACAGTTTCTGTCATGTTTTATTTTATTTGTTTATTTTATTTGTTTGTAAGTCCCGTAGGGATCTATTTGCTCCTTCATATAAACAAAGTGCCAAACAAAACATGACGGAAGCTTTATTTCGCTACGATACATGTTTTGGAACATCATTAGGGTTGGGTATCGGTTGGGTTTTATCCGATACCGG
The DNA here is from genome assembly GCA_017657215.1 of Limnothrissa miodon. Lineage (NCBI taxonomy): Eukaryota > Metazoa > Chordata > Actinopteri > Clupeiformes > Clupeidae > Limnothrissa > Limnothrissa miodon. Next base: position 181,100 of record JAGFZM010002854.1, on the reverse strand, counting down.
TGCCTTCTCGGTATTGTTTAAACGGTTCCGGTGCTTAAACGGTTCTCAAACCGGTACTTAAAAAAAAAAAAAAAAAAAAAAAACACACTTTGTCAAAAAAACAATTCCCTTTTATTTCCATTTAACACAATATTAACTTAAATCTTTAAACAAAATAAATACAAGTACCACATGGTAGTAGTAATAATAAATAAACCAATATATAAAATTAAAATAAAATTATGCTGTATACAAATAAAACAATATTGTATCAAGATTGTATTATACTGGACATTAATACTTTTAAAATAGATACAAATATAAAACACGATATTGCACAACAGTATTGCACATTCAAAGAGGCTTTTCTGACTGATGAGGACACTTTACATCAGCCCTCTCAAACAATTGTCCCCCTCCCCCTCTCCATATAGCCTCAAACACAGGTAGCCTATACCTTACCAACCTACCCATACGTTTCTGATTATAAATTCAACATTTTGTCTTCACATATTATGACTTTTACTTTAGGCAGGGAAATATCTGACACTAATCAGTAGCAGAAATATTTAATACACCGTAGGCTATAGCCTTGTATCTCAAGTGTAGGTGTAACCTCGAACACAATTAACGTTAATGTAACGTTAACAGTTGGCCTACAATCTTTAGCTAACGTTAACCTATCTGTTTAGTCCCAGTGTAGTTGCAAATTGCGCCTGCTAAATCTGGCGTTGAAACTTATTAAAAAAGATTCTGCATACATACACAAGTTGTTATGAGTTTCATGTTAAGCATAAAGTCCACGGACACTGAATGGACAAAGCAAACGTTGTCACTCGCGCTGTTGAATGGCAACAGTGTTTTCTAGCCTACTTGACATGCATGATTTGCGGTTGGATTAAATAACTAGACTTAACGTTACCTGAAGAGGAAAGGCTGCTGTCATCATCATCATCGGTGATGTCCACCACCACACCGACAGGGCTGGGACTCTCTTCAATTTGTCCGACGTGGCCAACACTGAAGTGCATGGCCTTGCGTCACGTAGGTTATCAAACACGGTGCATTGTTCGGCTTTTAAATAAACTCCATGAGTCGCCAGATGTTTCATCAAATTCGATGTGTTACCTCCCTTGCATGTACATATTTTATGGCATCTGATGCATGTCGCAGAGTCTGCATCCTTAGACGTGAAATGCAGCCAAACCTTTTGAACCTTGGAGCATCTTTACTGACCCTCTCACTTATCAGTTCTGATCAACAAGTGTGAGTAGCGGCACTGTCATGCAAATTGACACCGGAACACCAGGTGGCGGTAAAAAAAAAAGTCAGGCACCGAAATGAGGCACCGAAATGTTCGTTCTTATTCGGTCTGGTTACTACCGTTTACGTCGGACCCGGTTCCCTTTTGGTACCGCGTTTCGGTACCCAACCCTAAACATCATTGAGCACCACTAACCACTTGGTGAGTAGCACTTTTTTAAAACCAGTGTTTTAAGGTTAGAAACAACACATGCCCATTGCTAGCCATTTTGAAGGCAGGCAGAGGCGATTCTACATATCCCAAATAGCCGAGACAGAAGCAATCATCAAAATTTCAAAGTCAACCACTTTATTGCATTTTAGACAACCTGTGAAAGGGGTTTAATGTGTTAAAAACTGAACTATCCCTTTAACATGACAACATTGTACAGTTAACCTACCTTTACCATCTGTCATTATTATCCATAGTGTTGACCTAACCTTTTATAAGTTTAAATTCACTAAATCTATTAATCTAATAGGTGACAATCTGTCAACATATTTAACTCCTAATGCCAATTTGATTTCGATGTACAACTGGTATGAAAATTACTATTTAAACATCTTATCTTGAAAAAGTGTAGCTTCATTTATGTGCTCCATTGAATTACATTCAGTGTCGCTTACCCTATGCAATGCAATGCATGCTCTCTTTCAATGCAAGCTTACTTTCTGGAACTTTTGAGGGGCTCCATACGCCGCCATTGATGTAAAACCCCGTTACCGTTGCAGTGAACGGAGTTGTCGCTACCTCTAGGCACTCTAGTCTGTTCTTGACGTTATTTGTCATGAGAAACGGCCGATTTGTCGAATTATAGACAGATATCAAATTTCAAGCCAACTTTACCTCAGTAAACCTACCCGCCAGGACGCGACCTAAACCGATAATAGCCGTGTAGTCATTAACAGTCTTATTTATTACTTACATTAACATATTTTAAAGAGCATTGTTATTCAGAAAACACCGTATTCCATTGGAGTATCTGTGGTTTGATTAAATGTTTAACGAATTAACCCACCTAGCCAACGTTATCTATCAGAAGTAGCTAAGTGTTAGCATGTTTTTCCAGTGAGGTGAAAGTTCTTTATCAAATATTTCTCCAAGTCGTCTAAGTACGTTATACAGATTAATTTCACCAAGTCGTCTAAGTACGTTATACAGATTAATAAAATGTTAACTTGTGCATGACTTTGCCACCAGCTCATGAAATGCGGTTAACTTTGGCTTCAACCTTTTGGACTAGGACTGAGCGCCAGGCTTTTCCATGTCAACAATACTTCCCAGATAGTTTTAGTTAGGACAAATGATGTATTGTTAATTGAGATACCTTATTTTTGAAGATTTATTGTCCAACAAGTTAGAAGTATGACGATCAGTTGTCCTCCTCACGGGCTCTTCGTTCAACCAGCTTTTCTCTTGGAGAATTGCCTCGGCCCTTGTCCACTATGGCGGTATGGCAGGTAGGTCGTGCCTAAAACCTTCCGACCCCACACCAACTGAACGTCATATACCACCCGCCTTTTACTGACATCAGACACGTGCAGAAGGGGCGGTGGGTGCTTGAGCACCTGTCCCTTTGCTCCTTGATACCCAAAAGTGCCCTTTTGTCAATGTTTGTTTTTTGTTGTTTTGTTTTTTTGTAAATATGTGTGTGAGAAAGCCTGTCTGTGGCCGTTCAAAAAAAAACATAATGATAATTTCGGTACCCTCGCTACCCTCGATCATGTGATCCGCGTAAATGTGCCTTGACCTGCCCGGAATCTTGGCGCTGCAGCCCTAAAGACTTGAAGGAGTACGCCAAAAGGACCGGTGAGTAGGTTCTGCAGCGGTATTCATAGTGCGATGTGCACATTGTTTGTGTTCTTGTAAGATGACAGACAGTGCCGTGAGAATACTGTGTGAGCTTTCCGAGCGCGCGTGTGCGTGTCTTTTGCCACCATTCAGGCCCGTGCCGTCTAAATGGGCAGGTGGGACAGTAAAGTAAACTAACGCTACCTGCAAAACCGTGCTCAAAAAAAATGTTCAACGGGTGTTTTTAGCGACAATTTTTAGTTGGGTCTGGTTACTGTTGTAATGTTCGTTCATTCGATATTTTACAAGTTATGTGCAGTAGTAGGTTACAGTGTGTATGAGGTTTATTTTGAAGCGTGTACATTAAGCAAGACAATATTAATTTGTTGCAAGATGATTAACTCACACAGTGATACCTCATGTCCACTAGATCAGTGTTTCTCAATCTATGGGCCGCGAGAAGATTACTGTCGGGCCGCGGGCCGACCTTGATTGCCTTCTTTTATTTTATAACTTTAAAACAACTGTCACTGTAAATCAGATTATGAAGAAGAGCGATGCTAGCTGGCTGGCTCTGCTATCAGTGTCTTTGCATCATCTACATCCCCCCTCCCACGTTTAACGTTGTAGAATGTTGAAAACTGTTCCCACTGTCTGGCGTTGGCACGTTTGCACTAACCCGTCCTGTCTATCGACACGCATACACGTTTCATGAGACAATGGCATGTTCAAGCTAGTCTTGACTCTTTCTTTGGGAAACGTTCATCTAGCACTGCATATTCACATGACCCAGAGGGGAAAAACCATCGCGCTTTTACTTGCAATTACGACCCTTCATACATTAAATTCGGCTTCATTTCAAGTGATAGTTACCGCCCAAAACCAATTTGTGTCATCTGCCAAACAATGTTAAGCAAAGAGGCCATGAAGCCGCCCAAATAAGCCAGCTGGAAACAAAACACCCGAATCTAAAAGATAAATCTGAAGATTTTTTTTTCAAACGAAAGAGTGACGAATTGGCTACCCAAACGAATATTTTAGTAGCCTAATTTGGCAGTCAAATGAAAAGTTAACCTTGGCTTTCGCACCACATTTCTAAGTGCCAGGCAACTTTTACAATTTGCGAGATGCTAATTATGCCGGCTGCCACCTAGGTGCAGGTCAGGATAAACTTTTGGAGCTCTCGCGCGATGCTGGTCTGCAGTCTAGATTTACTCGACTTTCTCTGTCTGAATTCTGGTCGTCATGCTGCGATGAATATCCCCAGCAGAGTGAAATGGCAGTGAAAACGCTACATTTCAATTCAACATACCTTGCGTTAGGGGTGGGCGATATAGTCTAAAATTTATATTGCGATATATTTTGAACCATAGACGGTAGATGATATATATCACGGTATACTTTGGTATGTAACTTACAGCATAACAGTTTCTTAATGGTTACCATAGCATAAAGTCAAGATGTACAACAGTTGTTTAGTCATCGTTCGGAGGTTATATTGGACTCTCAAATTCACACAGAAGTAAACCAGTAAGCTGCATTTGTGTCAGGCAGTAGCTGTTCAATTTATAGGCTCTTACAGTTTCGTTGTAAGAATGAAAAGGTACTATCAATAAGGTGAAGCTACAGGTCAACATTTTTTCACATGGTTGTGGAAACGCAATGAGCCTATCACGGTATGGCGATATGACCCAAAATCTCTATCATTGGCAAAATTCATATTGCATACGGTATATATTGTCTATATTGCCCACCCCTACCTTGCGTATGTATTTTCACATTTGACAAAGCCAAAATACCGAAACAGGCGCAACTTAGAAAACACGCTCCGAATGTCCTTGTCACCCTGTCTTCCTCGTTTTGACCTGATAGTTGCGAGAAAGCAGGCGCACCCTTCGCATTAGAATGTTGATTTTTCTTTTTCGTGCGATATTTCTGTGGATGACTGGGCCTCTCATTTATTTGAGGTTTATGGTCAGCATGCAGGCTACGTTCAATTCTCCCTTTAAGTTCATACTGGGAATGCAATCTGTAGCCTAAATGGGGCTAGAGTCTCTTGTCGGGTTGAGGTTCCAGGCACTGCAGTAGCCTACTTGAAGTTCAAGGGTAGTTATAACAAAAAAAAAATCAAAAACAATAAAAAAATTAAAACAAAAAGTGAAAAAAAAGACGTCACAATAGGTAATACTACTGCTACTTCTAACAATAGACCTACTAGTAATAATAATAGTTGTAGTACATGTAATGATAAAAGTCAAATTATAAGGCCTACATATCTGTAACTACACAATAATCTCAAAGCCAAAGCTGTCTCCTTCTTTAATAAAAACCTAGGTTAGACCTGCAATAATAGCAATAATAATAATAATAATAATAATAATAGCAATACTAATAGCATAATATATAGTAGTAATAATGATAGTAATGATAATAATAATGGTAGGTTGGTAGGTTCAGGCTGGTTATTGTAGGTTATTTGCCAGTTTTCTACAATTCAGCCACTGCATTCCTGTTAGGACTTATTCGGCCTAAATATTTTGTTATATGGGTATAAGCCTACTACTAGTAACTGCTAATAATAATAATAATATTAAAGGCAACATTAATAATAGTAAACTATCTATCCATCTATCTATCTAAGGGTGCCCATGGCGGCGGGCGTTGGGCGGGTGTTCAGGGGGCGTGCAGAGGCCTATGCAGGGCCTTGGAACACCAAGGCCTAATATCACAGGGCCCCAGAGCAAAAAAGTTTGAGAAACCCTGCTGTATTTGATGCACAGGCATGTGCAATTTTTCCACTTATAGTACAAACATTTCAGTACACCCACTTAAACACTGAATACTTGCCTATTCCTGCCCATTTTAAGTTAGAGTTTGTGTCCTACTTAACCTGAATGCTCAGCACAGTATACACAGTATATAAATTATATAGATAGATAACACCACTAGCCATAAATAATGAGAAGAAAATACAGTCTCTTTTTCACATTATAAAGCTCTGCTTTGAGAACGATCGAATTATATTGTTTAATCATACCTTTTTATGGACTGCACACTGCTTGTGAATTAAGCTGTTGAGGGCATGTTTGATGAAGATAGCGTCAATGTCCTTCTTCTGGAGCTTCTGGTATAGAATATCGACGTGGGGCATGATTCTGTGAAAATGCCACAGGGAAAAAATGAAATCTTCATCATGTAGCATCCTCACGTAGCCAGATGCCTCTCTCACGGTGGGCTGGTCAAATGAACCCAATGAACCCGTCCTGATGGCTTCAAAACATTCTATGAGGTCGTCTCGATTCTCGTAGACAGTTTTCACGTGTTCTCTGCTGTTGAAGTTTCACCCTGTGGATGAAGCTCTGGCCAGTCTTTGTGCAACAATCTGGTCAAGAACGCTGGCCTGTCTTTATTCCATCCCAAACCTCCTTCATGTTGTGCAGCTTCTATTCCACCTTCTTCCTGTATTCCTCCTGTATTGGCCTCTTTCAGCCTGACTTTGAGCTCCCCCTGTACATGCCTCAGTTCTGCCTGGTTCCCCTCTCTGAACGCCATCTTTTTCCTATTTAGAAGGGTCTTTGCTGGTTACCCAAGGCTTGTTGTTTGGAAAACAACAACGTCCATACAGAAGTTCAGGTGGTCAGTACTGTGCAGGATGCAGTGCGTGACCTCCTACAGATCTCCTCCATTCTGTAGTACACTCCAGTCTGTGGACTCAAAGCAGTCTCTCAAAGCCTCATCCGCTCCTGGTGTCCATTTCCTGAAAGTGCGTGTGGCAAACGGTAGCCTCTGTACTTTTGGTTTGTACATTGGCTGTAGATGAATGAGGTTGTGATCTGATTTTCAAGTTGGGCAGTAGGGTTGGGTATCAAAACCCGGTTCCATCTTGGAACCGGTTTTAACTTGTCAATTCCATCGACATTGTACGTCATTTTTGTTAACGATTCCCTTAACAATTCCCTCAGCCTGCCCTGCATGACGTCAGATATTATCAAGACGTCTATTAGGACTCCCAGGCTAGAGTGTTAGTCAGTTCATAAATTTAAGGATGTAGCCTGGCTAAGTTATCCACCTGTAAGCAGCTTCTAGATAAGATTTAAAGTTTGTCAGTTTCCCGATTTCGTTCGTGAGAAATGTACGCGCAGTTTTTCTGTTACAGTAAAGCCAGACCGCTAGTTCTTGTCTGAGTTGTATGTGTTAACCTAAATTTCCCCACTAATGTAAATTAAGGGTCATTTGAGTGATTGCACTAACTGTCGCAGTTGCAGAAAGTAACGTTAGCCTAAGACCAGACTAGACCATTTTGTTGGTAAAGTTCACTTTCTACATGAACTAGCTGCTAGTTCAGTTCATAGTTCAAAAATTTAGAAACAAACGTGTTCACAGTATCATTCATCAGGCAGTAATATAATGTTAGTTTGTTTAGTTCACGTCCACCAAAATTATAAACACGTTCATTAATTGTCATTCAATGAATGCTGCCCTCAGGCGCAACACTGCTGTCTGCAATCTGCCTACCGCTAGGCTTTCGGCGGCTGATATTGCCAGGCAAGAAAGCAGTGGCAGCGATTGATGACTCATGTTCTACAGGACGGTAAACGGTGAATAAACAGCACGAGTTTTAAACACAGACCTTTTTTCATAGCGAACTTTTTGTTTTTAATGTAACTTTGGCAAACCTTAATAATATTTTCCACTGAAAATACCCTAATGCCAGCAATATGTTAAAACGTGTCCATGAAGCATGGGATTAAGCTGCAAGAGTGTCATGTGTTCGACAGTCTGAGAGGGGTGCTAACGTTGCAGGTCAAACAAGCTCCACTGTGACCTCCGTTGACGATGGTAATGCTCAAATTAAATGTCATGCATTAGACTAGCACATTATCGCTTTGCAACTGCGAGCATGCTTTTACACTACCTCTTGTCAAGTTCAGTATGTTTGTATCAAGTATGTTCAGTCTTGTGCAGAAAATAATTTTGAGAAAAAATAAATGTTTGCTTTTGTTGCAAAAGACTGTGTAGAACTACTTTATTAGCACCCACAGATTTGTTTGGGAATCGATAAGAGAATTGATTAGGAATTGGATTGATAGGCAGAATCGATAATGCCATCGATATTGATAAAAACTTATCAATACCCATCCCTATTGGGCAGTGAACAATCTGGTAGAATTTGGTCAGGGTAGAATCCAGTGTTATGTCAAATATCGCAATAAAAGTGTCTGTGTGCTGGGTTTGGAGCCTTGCGATTGTAGAGTGTATGATGTTGCACACTATGTCCGGAAGTGCTCGTGGCGGAACGTAAACACAGACAACAATGACGTGTGAAAACTCTCTCGGCATGTAGTACGGCCGGAGACTAACCGCTAGTAACTCCACATCTTTACAGATGCCGCTTTGTTAATCTAGGAAGTCACCTCATTGCCCTGGAGGGCGATAGATGGCAACCAAGTAGATTTTGACTGGTGCTGTCACCAATATGGCATGGTATTCAAAGTATTTGTTAATTAATTGAGGGTAGCAGTTTGTTGTATTTCCATTTGTTGGAAACCAGCATGCCTGTCCCACCATCTCGTCCAGAAGGTAAGTGGTTAGCATAGGCAGCAATGAAATCAGCTTTGTTAACAACAGATTGGCAGCCCTATTGCAAGTGCAGTGCAGTTTGCTGAGGCTTGCTTTTACAACCGGAGGTTAGCTAGGTTGCAATGCCGTTTGGCAACATGAAACTTCCTGCGAATGCCAGATGAAGTAGGAATTAGGTAGAGACACATAATGGGAAATGTTTGCCTTATTCAGTGGCCTTGCTTGGTGGACACGCACAGGTATGTACACTCAACAAAAAATATAAACGCAACACCTTTGTTTCTCATTGTTCACAAATCAGTCTAAATGTGTGATAGTGAGCACTTCTGCTTTGCTGAGATAATCCATCCCACCTCACACGTGTGCCACATCAAGATGCTGATCTGACATCATGAGTAGTGCACAGGTGTACCTTATACTGCCCACAATAAAATGCCACCCTGGAATGTGCAGTTTTTTGCTTTATTGGGGGTCTAGGAACTCAGAACCGGTCAGTATCTGGTGTGACCACCATTTGCCTCTTGCAGTGCAACACATCTTCTTTGCATAGAGTTTATCAGATTGTCAATGTTGGTCCACTCCTCTTTAATGGCTGTGCAAAGTTGTTGGATATTAGTGGGAACTGGTACACGCTGTCATATACATCGGTCAAGCACATCCCAAACATGCTCAACGGGTGAAATGTCCGGTGAGTATGCTGGTCATGCAAGAACTGGGACATTTTTAGCTTCCAAGAACTGTGTACAGATCCTTGCAACATGGGGCCGTGCATTATCTTGCTGAAACATGAGGTGATGTTCATGGATGTATGGCACAACAGTGGGCCTCAGGATCTTATCACGTTATCTCTGTGCATTCAAAATGCCATCAATAAAATGCACCTGTGTTCTTCGTCCATAACAGATGCCTGCCCATACAATAACCCCACCACCACCATGGGCCACTCAATCCACAACATTGACATCAGCAAAGTGCTCACCCACACAACGCCACACACCCTGTCTGCCATCTGCCCTGAACAATGTAAACCGAGATTAATCCGTGAAGAGAACACCTCTCCAACGTGCCAGACGCCATTGAATGTGAGCATTTGCCCACTCAAGTCTGTTACGGCGACGGGCTGGAGTCAGGTCAAGACCCCGATGAGGACGACGAGGATGCAGTTGAGCTTCCCTGAGACCGTTTCTGACAGTTTGTACAGAAATTGTTTCAGCAGCTGTCTGAGTGGCTGGTCTCAGACGATCTTGGAGGTGAACCTGCTGGATGTGGAGGTCCTGGGCTGGTGTGGTTACACGTGGTCTGCGGTTGTGAGGCCGGGTGGATGTACTGCCATATTCTCTGAAACGCCTTTGGAGACAGCTTGTGGTTGAGAAATGAACATTCAATGCATGAGCAACAGATCTGGTTGACATTCCTGCTGTCAGCATGCCAATTGGCCGCTCCCTCAATGCTTGTGGCATCTGTGGCATTTTGCTGTGAGACAAAACTGTACATTCCAGGGTGGCCTTTTATTGTGGGCAGTATAAGGTACATTTGTGCACTACTCATGATGTCAGATCAGCATCTTGAAGAAGCAGAAGCAGAAGTGCTCACTATCACACATTTAGACTGATTTGTGAACAATGTTTGAGAGAAATGGTAATATTGTGTATCTGGAATGAATTTTAGATCTTTAAGTCCATCTCATGAAAAATCGGAGCAGAAACAAAGGTGTTGCATTCATATTTTTGTTGAGTGTATGTATATCTTTATCCTTGAATGTCTTCACACGAGAAGGGCTGAACATGAGGGCTGACACTTCAGAAAAAGCCACTATTGACATGCAACAGACAGTTGCTGATTGCATCCGGCTACCACTAAATGTCAGAACCAGCCGTGGTACAATTTCAGCTCCTGAATTGATTGATGAACTCACCCTGTTGTTGCCTCTGCTCTAACAACGGGTGGACCCAAAATCTTCTTTTTCTTTTACATAGGTCTAAACTAATCACAGCAATGTCTTCATCACTGGAGGACCCCATCTTTGCAAATGAAACTTGCATTTTTCACATTTGCGCAGCGAATTTCAAATTTCTCTTTGGTGTGGACCGGCCTTTAGGAAAGATTTTATTTATGCTGCATTGTGCTAAAGTGTAGGATTTGGCTTTGGGAACAGGCCAAAGTCAGTTTTATTGTTAATTTCTTTACATGTACTAGACATACAAAGGCAGGCCCGGCCCTAGCAAATTTGGAGCCCTAGGCAAGATTTTAGGTAGCGAACCCTTGCATTGCAGTAAATTCCACTGTGTACATGCATATACTCTCAACAAACTAAATAGCTTTGTCTTAAACATTCTTTTATTTAAATACACCAATTTTACATTCAAAACACTTGAAGAAAAAAAAAAATATATATGAACTGAATATATGAGATACAATATAGATAGATAGATAGATAGATTGATACTTTATTGATCCCCAAGGGGAAATTCAAGGTCCCAGCAGCTTAAAATCACACACAACATATACTACAGTGTACACAGGATGACAAGAAGCAGATCAACAAAACAACATGACTAGATCAACATTACTAAAAATAACAATAAAATACAAATACTATGGGTTGGGATGCGCATGAATGTACTGAGGTACAGTATGGGGTGTGTGTCAAGGTAGTTGTGCAAATGAGTCCAGTAGTGCAATAGTGCAAGGTTAAAAGTCTATTGACCAGTAATAAATATGTGCATATGTAAAATGGACAATAAAAAATATCAGCATAACAATCTAACAGTTCTAGTATAAGTATATGGACAATAAGATAAAAATAAAAATATCTTAGTAATATAAAATTACAGCATCAGTGCAAGGATAAGTCTATATAAGTCATATACAGGTTCATGCATCAATCAAGTATGCAGGTCAAGTATGAATATGTTATAGTTATCTTTGTTATCTGCTTAGAAAATTGCTTCGTTTCATTTTGTGTCACCACAACTGCCTTAGATAACTATTCGGGTTCCCGCCTGTAAATAGGAAAGACGTGGATGCGTAGCATCACGCCCCAAAGCAATTGCGTGCACGCGCAGAAACAAGACAGGTATCTAATAACTCATCTAAGTTCGGGGAAGGACTTATTTCAATATTGAAAATCGGTGGAGTGTTGGTTTAAGCCTCTGCGCTGTCTCTGCTCATCTCACTCAATTCATGGTCAGTGATAGTGTGCACGCAGAAATCATTAGCAAGTTTCTTTGGTTTGGGTAAGGGCGAGAAAAGATCCACAACTGATGATAACAGTGAACCAGAAAGAAACCCGAAGAAAAAGAAGGGATCTTTCAATAGGAAATATGATGATTCGTACCATAAATTTGGTTTTACACAGACCGGTGATTCACATGCTCCAAATCCGTTGTGTGTGTGTGGTATGCGGGGACAAGCTATCAAATGAGTCTATGAAGCCATGAAAGCTCATTCGACACCTTGGTTGACGAGTCAACTGATGTGGAAAACAGGGCAATTCTGCTTGTTTTTGTACGGTACATTTTTGAGGATGATGTGCAGGAGGATCTGTTGTGTGTACTCTCACTTCCAACAAACACCACAGGTCAAAATTATTTCGAGCTTTGGATGGTTATGTGTCAGGGAAGTTAGACTGGTCCTTCTGCATTGGTGTTTGTACTGATGGGGCTGCTGCGATGACTGGACGGCTGTCTGGGTTCACTGCGAGACTCAGAGGGGTTGCACCTGACTGCAAACACACACACTAGAGGTGTTGAAATTAATCATATAATCGATGCATCGCAATGCAGATGTTGACGATTCTGCATTGATGCAGTGAAAGAACATAATCGATTATTTCGCAGTGACAAAAATACGTCTCATGGGCTGCGCCATGACGCTCACGTAGTGCAGTACATGGACCGTCATTAGCCGGCATTTTTAAATCATGCTGTTCTGCCTCAGCTACACTCACTCTAGCCACCACCGTATGTAGCCTACTGTTCATGATATTTTTCACACTGTGACTAACCACTATTTACCACAGAGTACTTAGCTTAGCATTTAAGGGTGCAGGGAAAGGCATACCTGCATTGCTAGAGGGTTATGTTTAAGTGTACGTGAGTTATGTGAAATATTCTTTTAAATTACATTGTCATGTTCATTACACATCTGTATGCTCTTTGTCTGGTATTAACAAGTTAAATAATGCACACTGGCTGTTTACAACTTTATTTATTGGTTTAAACCTTTGTAATAACAACTCCGTAATCAATTCACTCACTGGGAAACAAAATGGCAAACTTACGTTGAGGAAATAAATGTATTGTTCCACTGGGAAGAAATAGAGGGGTTTCCCAGGTTCTTGGTAGGGTTACCCATTGGCACGGGGGTGTTTCAGTAGTTTGCAATATGCAATTTTATGTGTTCATTGACTTATTTTGGTGCATGTCAATTATTCCTTTTTGTACAGTTTTTGTTTTGCAAATTCTCTATATATATTTGTAAGTGTAAAATAGTAGCACTTTGTAAATAATTGCACTTTATAGAAAAAAGAAAAAAAAACAATTCATTTCATTAAATTCTACTTGGTCTACTTGGAAAGTGTATTATGTTATCTCTTTATTCGTGTACTAGATCAAAGAAGAGTTACGTCGTATAACAACAATTTCCCTGGAAGAGACATTCATGCTGAAGCTTGATTGGTATACACCACGTCTTCTGCAGCTTATGCGGGCCAAAGGAGGAGCTATTGGTTCCAGGATACGTCCGCTCCTGGACACTGTAAATGAGGTATGTGTTTTGTTTCACTTTTTACTACTAATACTAATTTGCAGAAAAACAGCTGCTCTCCCAGCCGTCTCCACTCTTGTCCTTTCTTCTAATCTTCTATTCTCCCCCTAATCTCCTCCTTCTCCTCTAATATTCTCCTGTTCTTCTTTCATCTCATCTCCAATTTTTCCTTTCTCCTCATGTCTCATCATCCTCTCAACTCCTCTATCAGTCCCAGAGCATTGATAAAAAGAGGGATGTCGTTGTCTGCTGCCTCATTGAGTGTCTTGGTGAACAGCAACAACCGCTCTTCCAGGACCAGGTATGTTATCAAATGATTGATCAACACAGGGTATTCTATGATGGCCCAGAAGTGCAAAACACACCAGCATTTCATCACAATACACCAGAAATTCATACAACACATCAGCAATTCATCACAACACACCAGCAATTCATCACAACACACCAGCCATTCATACAACACATCAGCAAATCATGCAACACACCAGCAATTCATCACAACCCCCCCCTCAACTTTTTTCCCATTCTTTCTAATGGAGAACCCCCCCCAACCGCCTCCCCCCACGACCCCCCCTCAACACTCACCCAACATCCAATCACCTCCATCTCCACCCCCTCTCAACACCCTTTAAAAAACCCCTCTGAACACCCCCCAACACTCTCCCACCAACGCCTCCAACATATGCACACACACACGCACACACACCCTAATGGAGAACCCTCCCCAACCCCCCCAATGACCCCCACTCAACACAAACTCACCAACCCCCCCTCAACACCCTTTAAAAAAAACCTCTGAACACCCCCCATTTTTTATTATTATTTCAAAGGTACACATTAAACTGTTTAAGATTTAAAAGTTCTTGATTTACACCCAACAAGTTTTTTTTTTTCCAGGACTGACCACAACCTGTGTCCTTAATTAAAAAGTAGTTAAAAGTTATGTATGGTCTCTTTTTCACACAGTCACTCTTACATACACATACGTGACAAAAACAAGCTGTGAAATTACACACACACAAGCATTTTTCCCATTCTTTCTAATGGAGAACACCCCACCCCCCCCCCCCCCCCGACAACAGCCCCCCACCAACACCTCCTTCGCTCAAACACCAAACCCCCCCCCCTCCCCCACACACACAACACCCACCCACCAACCCCATACACACACACACACATACACATACACACAAGCATTTTTCCCCAAAACACCAAATTCCAAAACCCCATTTTCACACCCCCTCAACCCCCAAATACGTGACAAAAACAAGCTGTGAAATTACCTGAAACACACGCATATGTATTGGCATGTATATCTGTATGTGCTTTTTTTGTTTGTTTTTCAGCAAACCTGCTATGTATTGTTTTTACATTGTTAAAATATATTTTCAATGTTTGAATATGTATATTTTCAATATGTATGTTGAGACTTGATTGATTAAACAAGTTGACTTTAACACTGTCTGCTGTGTCTGAAAATAACTTCAAGTAAATATAACCTTCCTGAAATAGGTAAGAGTTAATTTGTCATATTAGCTAACTATTACTAATAATTATTAATTACATAAATAATGCCTAAGAATTTTGAGTTCAGAAAATTTGAGAATCATTTTTAGTAATTTGTATTAAAAAATCTTAGGTAATATTTACCTTATTTCTTTGAGTAATTTATAGCTGTTGAATGTAGGTGGTCTTTACTCAAAATATTGGTTGAAATCTATGGAAATTGTTACCTTAGATAAATTGGGTAAATTCTATAGGTTGTTTTTTACAGTGCAGCCTGACATACCACAGGGACTGTAAGAGCTTCAAAGATACTCCATATCACAAGATACCTTGTCACTTGATAGTCCTCCTGTCTCCCATTAACAAATTCAATTAGGACTCTTCCTCATACTTCTGTTGGGAAAGTTAGTCTTCTGTTTTTGTAGTGTCTCTGAAATTACAAACATGTAAAAACATTTAAGCCCCTTCACTACAGCTTCTTACAGAACATAAAGTATACTGAATAAAGGACCCCACGCTCCACTGAATTTCATTTTTCTATTGCCAACATGAAAATTAAGTTACACATGTTAGGGTGGGGCCCAAGGGGACTGACAGAACACATTGAGGCATTTGATACAAAAAGCCAATGGACATGCAGCTTCAGCAGCCTGTTTTAGATTATAGTGAGTATTAAACTAACCACAAGACAAAAACAGGAACATTAAAACAGGAGATTAAAACATTGATCTTTGTCTACTTTTGATTTCACATTCAACAAAGTGGAGTACTAGACTGAGATATTATGTCTCACCCTTTGCATTTTTTTGTTGCTCTCTCTCTGGTTCCAGTTGTGGGTAAGTAGCCTATGTCAGACAGACAATAGAGAGTTAAACAGAAACATGAGTCTGTGTGTGCACTTTATTGTTTAGCCTTGGCTATGTTTTGCTTTTAAGTAAAGCTTATGCTGCCTTAGACCTTCTGTGTTGCATTCCAGAAAGAGTTTAATCCATTATCTATATGCTTATCCAAATATGATACAACTAACCTGTAGCCTTATCATTTTTGCAGTTCCTCTGTTTTGCTACACATGTGTGTTCCCTACTATCTCCCCACTTGATTGCATTCGGTTCCCGCAGAAGTGTCCCCCAGGCCATCAGTGTCTGTCAAGCAGAGCAGTAGCACAACGAGGTAAATGCTGTTTGTCCACATGTATGCATTCTCACTGCCAAACATGATGTCTTTTAAAACAGGGTTTCTTTTCTTGGGCTGGGACCCAAAAGGGGATCACAGAATTATATTGTGTATTGTAGCTTAGATCATTTATACAAACCCCTGCTATTATTTAGATATTTACAACACAAATGGCTAAAGCCAATACAAACATCACAATTGTGCAAAAAGTAGTTCTTTGACTTTAGTGGTTAATTAATTCGTGTAAATTTTACTGTTAAATATCATTAAGTGGACAGTTGGCTGTTAAATCGCATATATCTATGTCTAATAAATAATACTCTCTTACAAGAACGGTTGCATTATATGCTGACAGGCTCGTAATTTACTGGCCAGTCCAGTTAAGAACCACTGCCTTAGTACACAACATTTAAACACAGACAACTAGTAGCTGAAGCTTTGGAAGTCATCAGGGAAGGTTATCCTAGCACTGGACCTCTGGGGCCAATGTGCAGTCTATTGAAGGGTGAACACAACATTATCTGTTATCTGCTGATATGGACAGAAACTCAAAGGATGCGCAAAGAAACTGCGAGAGAGAAAAAAAGCTCTGCAAGAAGACTGCTAAATTTAAAATTTCAGAACATGATGGGCTAAAGCACCCCAACCCCTTGGTATCCGATAAAATGATAAAACGTCTATTAAATAATTGTGGATGATGAGTTACATGAAATTGGTTAATAGAACATCCTTACCAGCTGGTGACTGACTGAATGAGAAAATAAGCATTGGTTAGTAGTCTAAATGTTTTAGGCAGTTTTTACGTACGTGGTTATGGACGATGTAGGCTACAAAAATTAAACAAATGTTAGCAGTTAGTAGTGATAGAATGTGATAAGACAGTGGGGAGAATGACAGGAAATGAGTGGGAGAGAGAGAGATGGGATAGGATCGGGAAATGACCTCAGGCCGGACTCAAACCCGGGTCCCCAGATTTATGGTCTGACCAACTGAGCCATGGTGCCCCCAGTAGTTAACAATTTTAACAATTATACCAATTTGTCTTCTGGCTATGCTACACTACACCATTGCAGCCAGGGACCCGTTATCTTAAAGGGATAGTTCGGTTTTTAACACACTGAGCCCCTTTCACAGGTTGTCTAAAATGAAATAAAGTGGTTGACACCAAAATCTTGATGATTGCTCCTGTCTCGGCTATTTGGGATATATAGAATCGCCTCTGCCTGCCTGATGTTCCAACCCAAGTATCGTAGCAAAATACAGTTTCTGTCATGTTTTATTTGCCATGTTGTAAGTCACATAGGGATCTATTTGCTCCTTCATATAAACAAAGTGCTAAATAAAACATGACGGAAGGTTTATTTCACTACGATACATGTTTTGGAACACACCACTATCCACTTGGTGAGTAGCACTTTTTTAAAACCAGTGTTTTAAAGGAATAAGCCACCCCAAAACGAAATGTAGTCTCTTACCAGGGACATCGCTAGAGTAGAAGGACAACCTGGGCTGAGCCCAAGAGTTATGTCAATGCGCGCGCCGCAATTTTTTAATTTATTAATTAATTAACACGCTTTACCATATGGATAAATATCTTGTCTCAATATCACTGTTTAGTGGAGAAAATATAGTTTTATATATTGTTTTTACCGTAAATCCCCAAAGACACAAACTAAAGCAGAACACCTAAATTTTTCTGCCTTCTTTTTGCGGCACTATAGAACGTCCCGATTGAGTTCAGGTAGCCTCCCTCAGAATCCCTCAGTGGTCCAGCCCCGCCCCGCCCGACTCCGCCTAATCAGAGACAGTGTTTTGACCTGACAGGATGTGAGGCATAGAAAACAAAGCATTGCGAAATAAAAAAAGCGAAACAACTAGTTTAGTTATTGAATTGTGTACTTATTAATGAAGCATTCAAAAAAAATTTACCCGGGCTCGGCTCAAATTACCCCGGGCTGAAGCCCCGTTAAAATCGTCTAGCGACGCCACTGTCTCTTACCATATTCCCCTGAGTTGGATAAGTGAGCAAAAGTGTTTTTCATTCAGCCCCGTGGTTGTCCTGTACCCAGAAGCGCAGCGTTAGCTTAGCTTAGCATAGAGCGCTGTAACTGGGAGTTGCCAATTAGCCAGTCTTCTCAAAATAGTCATAAATGAACTTGGGATTTTTCCTAATTTCATTGTTTCACCTGGACATTCAAACGGAGTACAAATGCAAATGGATACAGGACAACCACGGGGCTGAATGAAAAACACTTTTGCTCACTTATCCAACTCAGGGGAATATGGTAAGAGACAAAATTTCGTTTTGGGGTGGCCTATTCCTTTAAGGATAGAAACAACACATGCCCATTGCTAGCCATTTTGAAGGCAGACAGAGGCGATTCTACATTTCCCAAATAGCCGAGACAGAAGCAATCGTCAAAATTTCAATGTCAACCACTTTAATGCATTTTAGACAACCTGTGAAAGGGGCTCAATGTGTTAAAAACCGAACTATCCCTTTAATGACTCTTCACTCTTTGGAAGTGAAGTTATTGACATTTTATTGTTATTGTTGTTAATGACACCATTTGCGTTTTGCACTTTGCAGATGGTCCCATAAGCTTTCCTTTGACGGTAGACTGCTCATTAGGAGCAGTGTCGTCCATATTTCTTTAAAACACATATTGTTTGGATGAAAATCTGGTTGTAGCTCATATTGTTGTAAAATCGTTTTGTTTAAGATTTATTGAGCTGAAGTTCGAATTTGTGAATTTCTTTCTACCTTTAGTGAATTTCTGTGCAGTAAAATTAATGGGCCAAATCCTAACCGTGAGAAATCGCAAAGCAGTCGTGAGACCGTGAGAAATTGTTGAAATTAGTGCGTCTCACAGACATTGCATGAGGGTTGAGAGCCCTGCGCAGGACACAACCATAGATTTAGAACATACACCACCGTGTTCTACATGTAGCTGTGTTGTGGACCGGAGAGACTTGGAGAGCCAGAATGGTCCGGATCCTGGGGTAAGAAAGGGAGAAAGGCAGAGACAACGAGAGAGACGTGGAGAGTGTCTTATTGGGTGGACCAGCCTCACACCACTCTGAGGTGGTTGTTTCCTGCGCCCATAACACACTGTTCGTTAGCCTACTAGGCTACATTTCAAACTGAAGAGAAACAAAGTAAAACGGGACAAATTTTGTGCCACTTCTGTCCTCGCCAACATGCTTATAGCTAAACAATGACGGTCTGTTTTAGGACCGTCAGGTAGGCTAGCCTATTCAATTAATACACACCTCATCAATATCAATATCACTATCTCCAGAACTCCTCGACCTCTCAAAATGCTTTTTAAAAAAGGGCATGTTGTAAACGTCCTTAATTTACATAGAGACCCAATTTACGTTCTGGAGGCTCGTGAATGGTGTTTAACATTTATTGCTGGAGCGTCGTCCGGGCCGTATGTGCACCACGTCTAGGCCGCATGTAGCCAGACTGTCTTTTATTGCCAGACTGTCTTTTATTGCCAGGCTAGGCGTGTCCATTCACTTGCGTTAGCCTAGCACCAGCGAACTCAGCTGATAGTTTAAAACGGAGTTTAAAACGGTCTCCAATGACAGATATCCCTCATGCTTGCTTGGAAATGAGGTTTAACAGTGAAAATTCTGAACCCCCCCCCCCCCCCCTTTAATATAGCAACATAATAGTCCAATAATAATTCCAGGACATAGTCCCATATCATTAGGAGCAGTCAAGCCATAGCACCAACTGGAGGCTGGGTCAATAATGTCAGGGTTGTCTGTGGAGATGGAGACAGACCACCCAGGAGGTTAGAGACATAGAAATAAGGTAGTGAGAAGCAGGGATGTCTCTGCAGGGTGGTAGTTGCATAGAGTGGAGTTGGTTGACGACCATGTAAGAGGTTAGTTGCACAGGATCAAGTGTTAAGAGGCAGGGATGACCCTCAGCAGGGTGGCATATTGCGTAGAGTTGGTTGGACCCCATCCAGGAGGTTAGTGGCGCAGGATCAAGGATGGCACTCGGCAGGATGGAAGGCAGGTATGACATTCAGCAGGATGAAAGAAGGATATGAGTTAGTCTACATCAGATTTCAGACAGTCTACATCAGATTTCAGTAACTGTGTGTGTTATATTGCATGTATATGCATGTACTGATGTAGGTTAAATGGAGAGGGAAGGAGAGATGGAGAAGGGAGAGAAAGGAAGAGAGAGACAGAGTGAGAACTGTACGGCATAATAGATGAGTGGTTTTGTGGTGGCCGTAAATTATAGCAGCATAGCAGGTGTATGACAACAAAAAACACCACAGGAATGGTCAGTGGCCACCAAGCCCTGGACAGGAGCTTAAAGGAGAAGGCCGGTGTGATTTGGACCTGGACTGTACTGGAAGATGTCACCGAGTACAAACATATATCAAATGCCCACCTCCGTTTACCCCCAGCATTCCGCATTAAACCGTTTTTAGCCGAAGCTTTCATTAACCTTACACTGCTAGCTATAGGGGCACAGCTTAGTCTATGAAGATAAATCACTTTTTTTACTCCATTAACAAGGTTTAAAGTAACTCTACACTTCATTGGTTGACTTCTGAGGGCCCTGAAATTTAAAATGAGACAGTGAGAATTTTGAAAGTGTACAAGTACTTTATTAAAAAGTTTAATAAGTTAATAAAGACAGTACCTTCTCAGAATTTTCCGGTCACCGCCATCTTGAAATTAAATCACGATAAGTCGATTGACGAACAGATAGGACAGGGGAACAGATTGAAAATTATATTCTGTTGAAGTGCTTGGATTTCACCTGAAAATATATGGTGACTATCTACATGAGCACTAAAGCACCAACAAGTGATGAAACTTAAAAGAGTTTGACCAAAGACATTTATAAAGTTGTAGCTCGTCAATTGACTTATTGTGATTTTTCCTTCATTGTCACTATATTCACGCATATCAGCGTGTTCCTTAGACTCTTCCGGTTAGATAGAGCCCACCCATGTGTCTGAGCGACCAATGGTTATCCAGATATACGTATTCGCAAAGAGTGAGGCAAAAGACCTGTCAATCAGCCTTTCGAGCTTTGATTGACAATTACTCAGGCCTACAGCAAGCCTCGATGTTGAGACCAGGATATCCTTGTAACCAATGAGCAGACATTTCGAACGACATATTACATTGCCCTGCAATCTCAGCCTTCTTGAGGAAACCCCGTGTAACATAATGTCACTGGTAATACTAAAGGCTGAGAAATACTTCTGCATCGTATTATTTTATTATTATATAATATAATATATATTATATTATATTATATTTAGAATGCCTAAAGCAACAGGAAAAAAAACAGAGTTTACAGCTCTTGAAGTGATAGACAAACTTTATAGGGCTAGTGACCAGATGATGACATTATTCCAATTTCCAAAACTGTGGGAAGTGATGCAGTGGGTATGCCCACACAAATACTTGTGTAGAGAACTCATATTTCATTGTATACTCATAAAATTTGAGATACAGCTACACAAGACCTGGCTCTAGGCCTCAGTTGTGTTTCAAAGACAAAATAAGTAACCTAGAGGGCTCAAATGTGGTCAGTTCCAGAGATGTACATTACCGTCTGTAAGAAAAAACAAACTTCTAGCCTTTGTAACCCTTTGCCAGTGCATCACACAGTCATTTACACTGTTAAAAAATTCTATAGGGTCTTAGCTTCCACTAGAGGTCAGGCATGAGTTGATAGGCCAAAGTATGTGGGAACAGTGACCTCTTCAATAGATGATGTGCAATGCAGGCAAAAACACCCAAAATGGGGCCGACAATATAAGGGGTTAATATATGCTGTTAATTTATGATGATGTGTGGGTGAAAGAATGTTTTAACACTTTTGTGTTAAGTGTGAGTGAACAGCCACTAAGTAAGTTCTGATGATGGGGTACAGTGTTGGTCAGGTGTTTAGGGCCCATCATCATGACTTCAGTCTTGTCAGAGTTTAAGCATAGGAAATCATTAGTTATCCAGTTTCTAATGTCCTTGTTTTGTTACTGGCTTCATGGAGAGGTATAGTTGGGCGTCATCTGAATGAGAGTGGAAGGTAATAAGCCATCATTTCTAATAAAAGATCCCAAAGGTATCATATAAAGGGACAATAGCAGATGCTCAGTACTGAGCCTTGGGGTACACTATACTTCAGTGTGGCATGATACTTCATTATGTGCATGTACAAACTGGTAGCGTCCAGTCAGGTATGACATTAGGCTCAACTGCCTTTTCATGAAAAGATTTCTCGTTTAATACATACTGTAGTTGTATATTCAATATATAGATACTGTATGGTCTTAGGTGTGAACTATGTAGTTATAAGTTGAACTCAAGCAATGTGTCTGACATCATATCACACTGCTCTGAAGTTATGCTGCATACTTCTGACGTTGGGTTATATGAAGAGAATCAGTGTTCGAATTGATCCTTCCATAGCCTAGATAGGCCTGACACACTGTCAGTGAGAGACAGTGCTGTGCCAATAGAGTTTGCAAATCTGACTGTAGGTATCCTAAGAGTTTAGAGTAAGAATTGAGAGAAATGCAGGATGTAGACTAAGCGATGTGACATTGGAGTCCCTTCGTTCTATTTTTCAATCCATTTTTCTCACTGGAAGTGGGCATGTATACAGAGTGCAGAGAACAGATATATGGACAGTGTTGGGAAAGTTCACATTCTACGGTGCTGTGGTGCAACACTGGTGGCTGCTGACTGTTGCCAAATTGCAATTTCTATTCGCAATAGCCTACTCCACGGCCTCGGCCTCTACGCAACTTCGGCGCACACGCAAAGATTGACTAACACGACTGAACGGTGTAGGCTATTAGATGGCTGGCCCCTTGAATAACGTGCCGTTCACAGACCCCAGAATGAACACGTTCACAGTACCGTTCATAAGGGAGTAATACAGTACATTCAGTTTAAGTTATTCAAAATTATGAACGAGTTCATGAACTTTCGTTCAATGAACGCGTTCAGGCACAACACTGTAAATGGAGTCCAATGAAAGTGTGTACAGAAGTATAGTAGCCGCCTAAATAAAAGGTGTGGGGGGTATCATCTGGAGACAGAGTTCAGTAGGTAGACAGCTGTTGAGAAAAAGCTGTTCCTAAGCCTGCTGGTTTTAGTCTTAAGGCTCCTGTAGCATCTTCTGGAAAGTAGGAGCTGCCTTCATATCTTATTTAGTTTACAGACATCTGAACTGAGCGGAAACAAACTGTGTTCCAACCTCTGTAACCCTGTGTCAGTATGTCACAAAAACAAACTTTTTTTTCCAGAAATAACTTCAGGGTGTGGCCTTTCCAATAGTATAAGGCACATCCATGAGACTATGGAGAAGGAGAAGGAACTATCAAGCTTTTTATTTAGCAATTTCATTTTTATCTCAAATTGTAGGCATCCCCCTTTAATCAGCTAGCTTTCTGCCCCCTGAATACACTATGAAAAAACCCGTGGAACACAGTGGTGTGCAGCACCGTTTCTCACTGTGGAAACTGCAAGCTGAAAATGCTTTGCTATCTTCTTGTAGCCGTCTCCTGCATTGTGGGCATCAATAACTTTCTTTTTCTAGAGTCTTACACAGCTGCTTAGAGGAACCTATGGTTGTTCAGTGTCCACAAGTGTGCCTTGCTGTACGGTTGTTGCCAGTATTGTTTAGCTTTTAAGTTTTTCTATATTATTCTCAATTTGTCCTGTATTAGTTTTTCATGCCATTTTCTTTTTACTATCTACTGTAGCTTAGTTAGTGTTGAAAAGTAAAAATAAAATGATCAACAAACTATGGAAAATGATGACAAAGATCAAGCAGGAACAAAACAAAAAAGTGTAGTAGAAGTAAAAAAAAAAAAAAATTTCTCCTGTATTTAGGCTTCACACACAAAAAGTGATTCTTGCATAACGGGTCCCATTTACAAAAATGTCTAAAATGGTCTTGGTTCTCTACCACTTTGTAAATACATAATAAAATTGCAAATAAGTAGCAAAGCTACCAGAGCATTAAGTGGTATTTCAAAACACCAGTTGCCCAAACAGCCAGTGTAATATTGAAGATGTGCAGCGTGTTGATGAGCAGGAGGCTTATTTGTTTATTTGTTCCACGTTCTCTTTATTTTAATACAGGTGACATAAGAGTTGTACTGTATGAGAAGAGCTGTATCCTCTCATCCTTGTGTGGTCTTACGGGGAAGAAATATGCCATGGGTCTGAACTTCACCTTCACAAATGAGTGTTGCGACACCCACTTGTGCAATGCAGCCCAACCTACCAGCAGAGGGACCCACTGGGCTAGTACAGTGCTTGCTCTTATGGTTTTTCTATTGTTCAGCTCTGTCAGGTTAAGTGCCCTATGTTAAAGTATTAGACCTCAAACTTCAAGTATGTCATTCTTTGCATTTTTATGCTACAATAGCTATTTATGTCATCATAAAACAAGAATCTTTTAGGTAAAGGCATTACAATCAATTAACAATTTATTCAGCGATGTATGTGACAGGTATTGAATAAGAGAGTTTTGAATTCAGTAACTAGGTGTAGATCTGGGCCAAGGTCGCTCCTCCTCTTTTTTGAGACCTAGGTGTTCCTTTGTATGAAATATGTAGAGGCAACTCATCTTCTCTTAAGAAGGACCTACATATACTCCAAAGTATCAGGAAGGCTATGAGCTACATTAGAGGCGTTTATATATAGGGGGTTTATTTATGTATGGTGGAGTGAAAAGACAGAATTATACAATACAAACCTACAGAAAACCTACAGTACAATGTAAAAATTATCAATGATTATGGCAATTGTTGCAGACTAGGACAACAAAAGGTGAATAAAATTCACCTGAGTCTCTGCCCCCCTACCCGCCCCACCCGCTGACCTCTTCCCACATCACCATCATCATCTCTTTCCAGCTTCCGGATGCCTCTGAAATATCTGCCTTCATCCGCAAATCCAAGCCCTCCACCTGTCAAGCTTGACCCCCTCCCCACCACTCTTGTCAAATCCTGTCTCCCTTCTCTCCTCCCCCTCATATCTGCCATCATCCACTCCTCTCTCACCACTGGGACCGTCTATGCACCCTTCAAAGTCGCTGCAGTCTGAAACTGAAATACTGAAAAAAAAACAGGTTCAGACCCCAGCAATTTCAATAACCTACGTCCAATCTCTAACCTCCCCTTCATATCCAAAGTCTTTGAAAAAATTGTTGCCTCTCAACTCCACTCCCATCTATCCCTGAACTCCCTCTACGAGCATTTCCAGTCTGGTTTCTGTGCACGCCATAGAACAGAAACGGCCCTCATAAAAATCACCAATGACCTTCTCATGGCAGCTGATTCTGGTTTAATCTCCATCCTCATCCTTCTTGACCTCAGTGCAGCCTTTGACACCATCTCACATACCATCCTCCATAGACTTTCCTCCATTGGTATTTCTCACCCTCCCCTTAACCGGTTTCACTCCTATCTCTCTGGCCGCACTCAGTTCATCCAGCTCAAGTCCTTCAGTTCCCAACCCTCCACTGTCTCCTCTGGTGTGCCCCAGGGCTCTGTCCTGGGGCCTCTTCTTTTCATCACTACCTCCTTCCTCTTGGCAATATTTTCGGTAAATTCAATATTAATTTCCACTGCTATGCGGATGACACCAAGCTCTATCTTTCTGGCAAACCTCCCTCCCTTACCTCCTGCTTATCCGATATCCAATCATGGTTCACCTCTAACTTCCTAAAACTCAATAGCGACAAAACTGAAGTCCTCCTTGTAGGCACAAAATCCACCCTATCCATAGCCGACAGTTTCTCCCTCTCAGTAGATAGCTCCATTGTCTCCCCCTCCCCTCAGGTCAAAAGTCTGGGTGTCATCCTCGATAGCTCACTTTCTTTTCAATCCCACATCAACAACATTACCCGCTCTGCGCAACATAAATCACCTCCGCCCCTCCCTCAGACCCCCACTCAACTTCCATTCTTGTCCAGTCTTGTCACCTCCCGCTTAGACTACTGTAACTCTCTTCTGTTTGGCCTCCCCCTGAAATCCCTCCACAAACTTTAACTTGTCCAGAACTCAGCTGCCTGCATCATCACCAAAACACCCTCATCCCACCACATTACCCCTGCACTCCAGCATCTCCACTGGCTCCCGGTTAAATTTAGAATCACCTTCAAAAGCCTTCTGCTCACATTCAAGGCCATCCACAACCTCGCCCCCACCCCTATCTCTCTGATCTCCTCCACATTGCCACTCCCTCTCGCTCCCTCCGTTCTTCCTCCTACACCCACCTCATCATCCCCTCAGCTCATCTCAGCACTATGGGAAGCAGAGCTTTCAGCTGCCCTGCTCCCCAACTCTGGAATTCACTTCCCCCTGACATCCATAACATTGACTCTCTCCCCCTGTTTAAATCCAGACTGAAAACTCACTTGTTCCAGATTGCATACTCCCTCTGACATCCCCCATTTTTATGTTTATGCTTTGTTTGTACTTGCTTTATTGTTATTTCTGTTGTGTTTTTGCTCATTGTTGTGTGCATTTTTTGTTCTCCATGTTTCTAATGTTGTAAAGTGTCCTTGAGTGTTTTGAAAGGCACTTTTAAATAAAATGTTAAAAAAAAAAAAAAAAAAAAAAAAACTGGACCAACTCTGCAGAGCTTTCTCATTAGTCAGGCTGATTTATTGACCTGCTATGTGGCTTTATTACCTTGTATGGTTAGATGGTACATACTGTTACATATACTCTCAGTTTTTCATATACCTCATTTCTTCCTAGGATATTGCATGTATAACTGTCAGTTTATTTAATACCATGTTATTGGAATACTATGTGCATTGCATTCAAGAGAGAATTTTGGCACAGGCTACCACACACAAAACATCTTAAAAGAACTCAAATTGTTTCTTTAAGGTTTTTTATTTGGCCAAGATGATTCAAAGAAATGTTTTGAGACACAAAAGAAGAAACATATTGCAGGAAAGGAATATTTTGTGGAAATGCTGTGGCCATACATAATATTTAAGGCCTACAAGGCACAAATATTTTATTTAGAGTATTTGTATTTCTACAATCTAATTAATTGCATTACTGATTCTGCTCATTTTCATTGTGCTTACCAGCTAATGAATTTTTTTTTTTGCTGAAATAAATAATTTGACAAATCATTGACTTCATCTTTCATTTGCAACAAAGTCTACTGTCAAAAGTAATGTAAAGTAATCCAGCCTCATCATTTGAATTCCTGTATGTCCTGTATATGTAGAGAAATTGACAATAAAGAGACTTAACGTATAATCATGGCAGGCACTGACACATCATAAGAGGGGTAAGGGGCTGTCTGTCTTATGAAATATTTTTGAAAGGTTATAAGTTTTAGGATTGCAATGGTGATGGTTTGTTGCCATTAGCACTACCTATTTAAAGTGATTTTGGCCATGCGTAAAGGAGAAATACAGCAAGAATCAATTGCCAAAGAAAAAAGAAAATTTGATACAACATATACAATACTGAACCTGAGCTTACACTGCGAGCTGCGAGCTCGTAACATTTTCTGTGTCTTCCAGCACTTGGTGACCTCAAACAAGCTATGAATTTATTCACACTGAATTTTTCCTCTATTAATTCCTATATTAATTTATTCCTTATTAGTTTTAGAGTATTAATCAAGTCAAGCAGCTACAAATGTTTCACTCCTATGGATGATGTAGGAAACACTTTTTGTCAGAAAAGTTGTGTCATATTCAGGTTCAAATTTATTTAGCCATTTCAACAATATATAAAATATACAGTTGATAGCAATGTACTTGTATGCTCACATATTATACGCATCAATGACAACACAACAAAGCGCCAAAAAATAACATCACTAATACATAACAACACTTGCATGGCTTGTGACTTGCAAGTGCATGGCCTACAGGGAAATGCAGCAGAGTTTGTTGTGCAAAGAGCAGAGAGAGGTAGATCCACGGCCTATTGCAAAAAACTAGGATAAGGGATTAAGCCGGGATATCTTGGCAATACCGACAAATGATTGGTTAATTCAGCCAGGATAACCTAGATATCCCGGCTTAATCCCTTATCCTAGTTTTGTGCAATAGGCCCCAGCTCATGCATGGGTTAAACCATAAAGTGCCTTAGTGTATGTTCAGGTGGCGAATGGCTTGTGGATAGATACTATCCCTAAAGTGTGATGTTTTGCATGTGATTCTTCTGTACCTTCTCCAATAAATGGTGTGCTTGGTGGGAGGATTAGAGATGAGGTGTTTGGCTTTCCTAAGAATGCTGGTGTTGTGGTGTGAAGCTATGGTAGGCAGACTACAGCTAATGATTTCAGAGGGTGGTTAGGGCGTGGTACCTGCGAGCTGTGGGTGAATCGCTACACCTCAGAGAGAGTGCATGGCTTTTTTTGAATAAACCTGGCCTCCAACAGGTAACATTCCAGAAACTGCCAGAACTCGTAGAGGTGCCAAGCTGCAAGTGGCTCCTCACTGTGTACAGTAAGGACATCCTCACCAGGCTGGAAAACATCAAGGCAGCCATCACCTCTACTTATGGATCCATTTTAAAAATGTATTCCAGCTGTTTTAATAAATGTATTTAAATAATTTAGTATTCTTATTCATTACCATGCTTGAGACATTTTATTCATTACCTTGCTTCAGATGATCATATTTTTGGAATTGATTAAATTATAATGTTGTTTACTTATGTGTATGTCTTGAATGTTTATACTGGCGCCGTATGAATGGCAGCCAAGGTGACTCCACCATCTTGAATTTCCCCCTTGGGGATCAATAAAGTATATCTAATCTAATCTAATGATTTGTTTTTTTTTTTAATATATATATATTTTTTATTTTCAGCCATCATGGTTCAGCCCCCATGCACTACAATATGAATTATCCTCACTGTGGCCTAATAGTTGTTTTTTTTTTCGTGAAAAAGTGAACAATGTGAGCATGGGGAGCTTTCACTTAAATTTCACAACAGAAATAAGAAAAAAAATAATAGGAAAAGAAATATATGCTAAATTAAAACCCAGTTGTCTTTAACAGAAATCTGATCTAATGTGTTTAATATATTCAGTCCACTTTGACCAGATCGCATAGAATTTCTCACACTGTTCTTAGGGAGAAAGTAAGTATGATTTGTTTCTTTCAGATCAAAGAAATTGAGTGGGCCTGCGAAGGGGATGGCGCAGTGGATGACATCTGTGGGCAACGAAATTGGTCAGGTGCTGATTAGTGTCCTCACTGCTGACGAAGGTGGCGGTATCGACGCAACGGCAGCGGGGTTGGTGGAGCGATACAGAAGGGCAGGTGTTGCACCTCCGACTCTGCTGTGGACTCCCGCTGCTGCAAGGAGGCAGGAGACACTAAGCTGCAGCAGCGATTCAGTGGCTGGCCAGATGTCATTATCTGCCTTGATATTTGGCATTTCATGCGGCGTCTGGCTGATGCCCATCAGCTTTATCCCATTTTCATGGTGAGGCTGTCAGCCTGTAACTTTGAATGGGTTGCTGGAGACCTCGCTGAGCTGCGGCGGGCCAAGAGGGAGCAGCTGACCCTACAAAGCTGGCCCACTCTGACTGATACAGAGGTGGACAAGCGCATCTCCAAGGCAGAGCTGGCTCTCCACTGTAGAAGAAGGACACGCGGGACAGAATACAACATCAGACTGCTGGACATGCTGATAGGAGAGCTTAGCGGGACCAAAGGCAGAGATGCTATGGGTGTTCCGCTTTTCGACACCGTGTGGATGCAGCACTTGTGGCGGGTGCAGAAGCGCCACGTAGGCTGCATTCAGGACCCCCCGCATGTTCAGCTTTACATGGAAACTGGGATGGTTATGTGGGAGATATTTGAATACAAACATAAAATGGCATATAGGTTTTTAATACACTAATGGCATATAGGGTTTTAATACACTAACATAATAAGTTTTAGTAGATGTGCACACACTAGCAAAATAATATGCACTCATAAGCAGAAAAGAAAGGGAGTCTCGCCCACACACACACGCGCAGCTCACTCTCTACTTGGGTCAGGCTGACCCAGACGCACACTCACACACACAGGAATGTGCTGTTTCAGATGTCACAGTAACATCTTCTTCTCTTGTTTATAGGCCTCTCACACACACACACACACAGATAAAATAACAGGCAGACTACTTTACAACATTTTGTCTCATAAAAATATAGTTTCTGACATCTATCATAGTTAGACTCATATGAAAGTGACCATAATGTTCACTTGGTTTATACAGATAAATGAATGTGTCTGCATTATGATTTGGTATGCCAATTACAACACGTGATTGAACTGAGAGCTCTCTCTCTCTCTCTCTCTGAGATGCAGGTAAAAGCTGTGATTAAGTATGTTTACCCATGAAAAAGTAATAATAAGAATCAATGTAAAAGGTTCATATACAAATGTGTATGGTTTAATGATTGCTTAAGAAAGGACTCAAAATCTGCTGAGGGAGACAAAACAACACCTGTTGTTGTTGAGGGAAAATACGCCTCAATTGCGAAAGCAGTCGTATGAATCATGCATCACATGATGTTTTTTATACAGAGTACGGGAAATTTCGCCACCAATATAATCATCACATGATATTTTTTATACAGAGTAAGGGAAATTTTGCCACCAATATAATCAGACTCAGCAGTATTGCTGAAATATGATTGGTTAAAGAAAAGATAAAGGAATAAGAAACGCCTCTCAGTAGGGGTATAAATAGTGGGGATTTTTCAGTCTAACTCTCAGACTTCTCGAGACTTCTCAGCAACAGGTAATGATCTTGCAGGGTTTTATCTTCTGAGTGTCATGCATTGGATATCAATTTGACTGTTGGATTGTATGTCTTATGCTGACATGTTGAAATAAAACTGAAATCTTTGTCACTTATGTTGTTTAAATTGAGACTTCTTTATATTATTGTGTTACATTGAAACTAATTCTTACACTGATTTGAGTTTAAAATAGCACTGCCGGAAGGAGAACAATTTTCTCTCCCAAAGTTACCAAAGGCAGCATGGCCTTGAAGACCTACAGGTGTGCCAGGGGTTCAACGTCTCTGGAGTCCTTTCACTGCCCCCTAGCCAGATTTATACCAGGTTTGGCCATTGCAGAATGTTTCTTTATGCAATGTGTTATGCTTCACTGTTGTATTTCTCCATTTCATGGATACAATGTGTTGATATTTTTTTTTTCACAGGGAACAGCGCCAACAGCCTAAATGTCCAAATTTATTTACTGGAAGGGCTGTTCCAAGATGCTGTGAACACAAACTATGCAGCATTATTTGGCACCAAATTGGTCCCTGGACTTAGCAAACATAGATAGGCCTAAGCCAGTTTCATCAGAAATGGTTCATCATTAAATTTGCCCACTGCCTCATACATGCGCTCTTCCTCCAAAAACACCAGTATCTCCGTTCTGAACTTAAGGACACGCGACAGCATCTTGACACGGGAGAGCCACCTGGCTTCACTCCGAAACAGCACAGCTTTATGATCAGCTCCCATCTCGCAAAGAGCGGAGAACAGTGGCACATATTTCGCGAATGCAGCTGTCACCATTCCCTTTTCCTACTAACTGTGAGTTTCTGTTGAAAAAAAAAACGATGGGCTTATCAGTGTGATTTGGGTGTGAAATCTCCAAGTGTCTGCGCAATGATAGGCCTCATTAAAACTTTTAATTAAAACCATTTAAACTTAAAGAGCCCATAGAATGCAAAACCACATTTACCTTGTTATTGTTGAATTTAGGTAGCTTAAAGTATCCAACGGACAATACCGAAACTCCCAACCCCATCTTCCGCCTCCTACTATATGCAAATTTCAGGATAGCATTTGCCAGGCTGAAAAAAAAAACAATCTGTAACTAGTGCTCTGTCGATGTAGACAGCGCAAAGCTACACCTCCTCCATTACATTACCCAATCCAAAGAGTTCTGCTCTAGAATCTTTAGTCCAATCAAAAATAGTTTGGAACAGTCTCTTGTCCATCCCCCTGTTGCTTCGGCGGTATAAACGAACTGTAGTCTATGTAATAGCAAGCTAACATTGAGAACGGCTAACGGCAGATAGATAACCGATTTACTGCTGAGAAAGCGTATCAGTGAAACTAGGGAGCCAATCTGCTTCAGCGAAAAACCAGCCAATAGGCCTCACAATGAACTAGCCAAACAGCGCCAGGGGGCGGGAAACTAGACAGAGGGTAGGAAATACGAACATTTTTAATGAGCATGCATTTCTGAGCATGGAATAGACAGCCTAGAAATACTCCTGGGTCTTTTTCAGAAATTAGCATATGGAATTATTGAGGCTCAAAGAACATTTTATGATGGTCAAAATATTTGTTCTATGAGCTCTTTAATACCGGTACACACATTGTGTAGATGTTGTGAAGTCTATGTCGCAATTCATGCCGACATCTATTATTATTTGTCTGAATATGGTTTCAGGCAGGCTTTATTTTTCTGGTTTTCTATCTTTTAATGTGTTTTAAAGAGTTTACGTGCTAACTGTGAATACATTGTGAGAGAGTGCTCTTTTGTAGCCAGGCGAAAGCAGCCTAGTTCTTCTGGTCTTCCCAAACGCTAGTTCTGTTAAAATAAAACGGCTACATTTTTAAGTTCACGAGTTTAAAAAAATGGATTTATTAATCATCTATTGGATTTTGGTGAGTATGATAAAACTCAAATATGACCATTTTTACCTAGAACCGCCGGGAAGTCATTTTTACCTCCAGATCACTGTTTACAGCTGTCATTTTTCTCTCACGCTGCTCCTATTTGCCTAGCAACGCTAGATGCACGTGAAGGCATCCGACTTTGACATCGCACCATTGATTAAAATATTGCGAAATCTAAGACATGGACCCTCACAAAAGATGACGAGCAATACACTGCCCAAGCTGTAACCAGGAAATGACCAGATGCGGTGTTCTATTATATTGGACATAGGCCGCACTGAACGCGTGGGTCCTGTAGGCTACTGGAGCAGCACAGACACAAATACTGCCCAGCAATTTCACCCTGGAGCTCTTCAAGCTGTTGCGCAGGCCTCCATCGTTTGTGAATAATGTGCGTGCGTGTGTGTGTATGAGAGAGAGAGAGCGTGCACCGTTACTGTTCTTTTAGGGTTCTGAATACTGTTATTTTGTTACTGTAAATAGTTATTTGAGAGTTTTTGTGTTTGTGTTAACCTACATAAGGCTAATTACAGTAATTAATAATTCAATTCAATAAAAATAATAAAGAACTCTTTATTTTGCTGACGCTATTTCAGCATGGGAGTCAAAAAAAGTTTTTTTTTGACAAATCGCACCCTGGCTAGATCTACCATATTTCAGTCAAATTCTCTGTTATTTGATAGGTGGGATTGTGAAACTAAGTCAATGTGATTAAAACTTAATGTGATACAAACAGTAAGCTCTTGTCACGTTTGACTAATGGAGATGGGATGTTAGCTGCCAGCTAACGTTAAATTAAAAATAATGTGGAATTAGCTATAGACATACTCACTTTTCTTTGTGTAGTCGGAAATGGCGGATGAAATTTGACGTGGTGCTGGATGTGTCTGATATTTTGGCGCTGCACACCTTGCACACGGCAAATCGTTTCTTTTGTTGAGTTGAATAGTCTTTAAATCCAAATTTTATGATTTTGGGAACACTGCAGTAGCAGCAGAACTGGTAGCACCCCCTAAACCACGACAACTCTACAGTAGATGGTGGGCGCATCTGGTTGCCAGGTTTGTCCACATGCAATAGGAAATATCCAATTGAAAATATTTTTTTATTATTATTATTCACCAATGACCATGACAGCAATGAGTTGTCGAGTCATTGCATGCAAGTCTAAGTCAAGTCTCAAGTCATGAGTAGCAAGTCCAAGTCAAGTCAAGTCTTTTCTCACTGTTGATCAAGCAAGTCACAAGTCCTCAATCTGGCGACTTAAGTCTGACTCGAGTCAAGTCATTAGACTTGAGTCCCCCATCTCTGACTCTACCTGACCCCATCGAAATGTCCTTGAGCAAGACACTGAACCCCAAATTGGTCCTGGTGGCAGGCTGGATGCCTTGCATGGTAATCTCCTCCACTGGTGTGTGAATGGGTGAATGTCATTGCAGGCGGCACGTGTAGACGCAGCGGCCTCTGGCTTTCCTGACTGTGCGCATCACTGTGGGATAGCTAGAAATGTCATTTTGATTCCTCTGTATGTCTGTATATGTAGAGAAATTGACAATAAAGAGACTTAACTTATATTGTTTGATTCGTAGATTTACATCTCAGAATCGACAAAGGTCGTTAATACACATCTGCAGTACCTCTGCGCCCCACACTTTGAGAAACGCTGCCCTATTACAATGTTGATGCTGATGAGCGTCCACCTGCTCCTGTGATGCCTTCAGTAGGGCCCTATGATTTCCGCGATGCGGTAAACGTGGACGGAATCACAGAATCTTGTGACAAACACGGAATCGAACAGAATTCCGGCATTTCCGCGTTCACAAAATAAATGCGATAGCCCACTTACAAGACGAATGCGGTTTCTGCCCGCTTTTGTCACAACTTTCAATTTCAATGAGTCTCCGAGGTTGCCTAGAGACCTTATCTTCTTAATCACGTGAGTTTGTTTCCAATCCTCACAGATGCGTGTCTAAACGTAGCCAGCCTCTGCTTCAAAACCAGCAGCTTCTAAAAGTTACGAAATACGCAATTAACCAAAGATTTTAGAGCGGAGTGCTCTAGAATCTTTGCGATTGACTGCCAGATTTCAGGCAGAGCTATATCCAAACACTTTTTATGCATCTGGCCAACAACTTTTCTGCAAATGCTATTAAGTTGTAGCCTATTAAGTTAATGAAGTTGTGTATAATGAAAAAAGTTGTAATGGAGTTTTTTTCCCCAAAACTATTTTTGGATATCCACTTTTGAGTTAACAGTGGCTATAACATATATTTCTGTATGTGTTAAAATGAAACTATTGATATTTGATATGTAATTTGATATGTTCATTTCATATGTATGTCATTGACTAAATATTGATTAAAATTGTAAATTTTTGCTTTTTCTCCCATGCACTCCAATCTTGGATTATTGTGTTCTTTGTGAAGCACCAATTGAGTAAATCAGGATCAACCCATACCAGCAACACATTTGCTACAGCAGAACCCAACCCCCACTGCAAATCGTTGCACTGTGGTTCTATTCTTTCGGCAAAGGAAATGTAAACAGTATTGATTTTCTACGTCTAAAAATACAATAACGTAAAGAGTAAACGGTCACCCCTCTTCATGCAGTCAAACTGAACTGTATGCAATTTCTCAATAAAACGCGTTCCAAGGTAAAGAAAGTTTACGGTTGCTGTATGCAATGACCCTTTCATTTTTTATATAACTTATCTAGCAACAGCATATAGCTACAGCATCTAGTTTCAAGACACAGTGGACTCTGTATGGGGAGTTGGTTTCTGGTATTTTTTTAGATAAAGATTTGGTATAGCCTAGAACAAACTAATACAAGTTCCCCGGTTATTCTCATACAGCCCCTCAAAAAAAAGGGAACTGGAACAAAATAGCAGTAAAACTTGATCGCCTTACAATTTCCATAAGATAACAGACTGTATACGCTGAAGTAGAATGCAAACTTGCCGAAATTTCAACAACAACAAAAAAAAGTACTTACCTCTGTAACGTTAGACATCTTACGCTGCTGTTGCGACTTGCCGGCCGGTAAATCTGCTGTAGTTTACTCAAAAACAATCACGCATGGCTAGGGGGGAGGAAACCGGAAACCTCGTATGTATTTGATGTCTATGGTGAAAACCGGAGTACAAACGAGCGAACATTTACATTTTCAGTCTTTAGAGGGTTGAGAGGATCCTGCTTAGTGCATCTTCAAGGACCCAAAGTAGTCTAGACCTGAGTCCACAGCAAGAATCAAAAATTATTGGCTTGTGCAGAACCTGGAGGACAGAGTCAACTAAGCTGCTTGACACCAGGACAGGCTTGTTACTGGGAGGTTTAGGTCACCAAAAATGAAAGCATTCTGCACTCCTGGTTTCGAAAGCATGTGTCCTAGGATCAAGTGGCTCTGCTGTCGACTGCTGTCGCTTTGTAGAGTTGATCTTTGTTCGACTGTGTAACATCCACCACAGCCCCAAGGCACAGTAACTCTGTCTAGGTGGGACCTCATTCTTAGGGACTACAGAAAAATCAGGCAGCTAATCTTGATGAATGGAGAGGTAATGCAGCACACCACCCTCCAGCTGGTAGAGGTTAACCAGCTGACGCTCATAACCTGGCACATGAGCGCCTAAAGGGGCAAGAGGTTGCTGTGCTTTTACAAGGACTGGAACTCGGACTGCTGCTCGGCCAGTCACTTCCGATCCACAGCTCGTGTGCAGCCTATTTCACCACCACAGCACAGCCACCAAGTGCATATATACACAATGCCACCAAACACAGCTGGGCAAGTGATGACTAAATAAAAAAAAATTCAGCCCTCTGCCTCAGCTTCCTCAGCCCCTATGGATGCTTCAGCCCCAACCTTCCCCAGCTCCTCTGCCCCTCAGCCGCCCAGATTGCTCCTGCCTAAGCCAGCACCAGAGTCAGTGTCGTGTCAGTGTCATAGGACATAACCTACGGTCACTGATCCTGTAGCAAGTGCTCCACCTGCACAAAGATACGAAAATACACCCGTACTGTCTCAAGCAATTGTTAGAAAATGTGGGCAGTCTTGTACGGGGGAAACTAGCCACAGCCAATATAAAGGCAACATACTGTCCACAGAAACCATGACCAAAGAGGAGTGGCTGCGAAGAATGAGGCAGTTGTAGTGTGTGTGTCTCTCAGTTCACTGCATATCTTTCTGAACTGCAGTATTTCTTTCTTTAATGATTAATGTTAAAGTTTTAATGTTCAAGTTCATTGTTAAATATTATAGTATTTATATACTATTTATATTATTGTATATACCAGATGGTTTTACAGGAAAAAAAATAAATAAATTTTTTAAAATACATAACATTTATTACAGCCCGTGTATTGATGTTCGAGGCCGGGGTTTTTCATAGTGTATTCAGGGGCAGAAAGCTGGCCGATCAAGGAGAGATGCCTACAATTTGGGATAAAAATAAAATCGTGCTAAATCCTGCCACATCTCAGAGAACCTTTATGAGAGACAGATGTTGACACAAAAGAAAAATAAAAAAGGAAGAAAAACAAAACAAAAAACACTGTCTACATGGTTATAAGGACTGTAGGCTAGGCTGGTTGAACCGTGCAGCATTCGGCTGGTCAGCCACTTTGCACTTTGCACCGTGCATTGTCTTTTTCTCCCTACCTGTGTGTTTGTGTGTGCCACACCCCATACCTGCTCTGGCTGCCAGCAGCCTCATCTGAGCCTAATTGTTAGATCCAATCTGTGTAATTGGTCAGGGGATTTATACTACTGCTTTTCCACTTGTATTTGTCTGTTTTTCCCTTCACCACTGGTTAAATGTTGAAGCTTTTTTGTTTTTATTTTTGGACTATTTTTCTGTTGTTGAGTATATGCCTTCGGTGAAGGGCTTTTTTGTTTCCATTTTTTAATGACTTCACTCTGCCCATTGGGCTGCTTCCTGCCTGTTCTGTTAAATAAACGGTCTTACTTTTGATCTGATTCTGCATTTGAGTCCATCCGTTGTCCTGATAAAGTGCTGTCAAGGATGACACCAGACTTTTTTTTTTTTTTAAACTTGAGGGAGACCAGAAAATTATCAATATTAATTGAAAAGTTCATGAATTTGGATTGTGTAGGTTCAGAACCTACCAGAAGAAACTTTTTTTAAAATATATTATTATTATCATTATTTTACTGTTGAGATAAACCATGATTTTCAGAATTTTGTCACTATAATATGAGAGTGTTGGAGAAAGTGGATGAAGACAAATTGATGGTAGAAAGTCCGGAGGTTGGGAGATATGCTCACATAATGAAAACAATGATTTGGTATTACCTACTAGACTGGGCCCGCCCATACTTCCTGTGAGGCTACATTCAATTTTGCAAGCAAGTCAGTCTGGCCAGGCTGCCGTTAGAGGAATTATTTTTCCCAAATCTGTGGGCACCAACGAGAAACGAGCTTACACATACGTCATCGGAATGAGTGGTCTGATTGGTTGTAGATTTGTCAAGTAGTATACAGAGGCATCTGATAGACGCAGGTTAAGCCCGCCTCCCAGAAGACGTTTAGTAATGTAGGATGGCCAGACTAGGCTCCCATGAGCTTTGTCGTGCAAGCCAGGCTAATTACCTATATTAGCACAGATTAAACTGGAATAAAAGTTGGATTTAGCTCACCGATTGCAAAGATAAAGGCAAAATGAGTGAGTGACAGAAGCTTTGTGTATATAATCTTAATAAAATGGAATCAGGTTATGGTTGCCTGCACCATGTGTAACTGAAATCATTACCGGCTAATGCGTGTTTGTGTGTGTACATGTGTACATTACTGCGTGTATGCGGTAGCCTACATGTCAATATGTAGAGGGCAAGAGTGTGAGTTTAAATGTCGCGGGTAGTGTCTGACATGTTTGGGAAAAGGAGGGCCTCCCATCTCTTACCCACCCAAATAAAAAGTCTCCTCAAATGTACATTAAAACATTATGTTTTAGTAGATTTATTAAAACACAAAACATGCTTGTGGGAAAGTAAAGATTCTGTATTTAATGACAATCATAAAAATAATTCATCAATTTGATAAGATATACATCTTGAAGTATATATACACACACAACCATTTATTGAACGGACTTTTGAAGCTATAGATGGCAGTGGTAGGTCATAACAATGGCAAGGTTTAAACTGATAACGTTTGTCACTATTCATAACACTGCGTTGCCTATTCTCTTCCTTCCATTCCACACCATCCCTTCTACCACTGCTTCATGCTAACGACTCCATGCTTACAGTTGAAATATTGCAAATAAGCCACTCAACTAAATGATGTTAAAAGACACACCACCACCACATTCTATAAGCATTCTATTCAGACACTAAACAAAACTGAATGAAATGTATAAATGCATTAAACCCTTACGCTTCATGCATACAACATTATCTCACATACAGTTTTGTAACATTTGATGTGTCCCCCTTACTATACGCTCAGTAGACAACTAGTTTTTTAGATGATTTTAAAGACAATGATTTGGCAGATTTGAGGCAGTGAAACAAGGAATCCCTTTTTTCCAATAGAGCAACTCTCAAAAATACATTTATAAATACAGTTGCATTCTGTTTTCTTAGATGGATTAATATGGCAGAAAAAAAACACAACATGAT
Organism: Limnothrissa miodon; assembly: GCA_017657215.1. Taxonomy (NCBI): domain Eukaryota; kingdom Metazoa; phylum Chordata; class Actinopteri; order Clupeiformes; family Clupeidae; genus Limnothrissa; species Limnothrissa miodon. The sequence continues at coordinate 141,655 of JAGFZM010002854.1, read as the reverse complement.
TAAAACACCAAAATAATAGGAGATGCTGGGCTTTTGACCATTTCAATACAATTGTGTTTTAAAGAATAAAATTAAAACAAAAGCAAGGGGTACAAAGACACACAGACACACACCTTTGTAGCTTTAGCACTCCATCATGCTTTTCTTTCACTTCTTGTCACATTTCACATCTTGTCTTCTCTGCCCCCTTTTCAACTTCAATTGTACCTTTTGCCTGACCACTCTGATCCTTCAGGAGAAAAATGACAATGTAGACTAAACAAGAACACCACAATGCATGATTGCTCAAGATATAAAACTCATATTTTGATAATTAAGGTAAATGTGATGCATTAATCTGATTAAGTCTCATAACCAGATATAATAATATTCATCAGAATACATAACCTAATAAGAAATCTAAAAATGTATTCACAAAATTGGATAGAAATCAATGGTTATCTAGTAAACCTTTCCAATGCATACTGCTGTGCATTTAAGGGTATGCCCTGAATGCACACATCGCTATTAACCTATTCTCTATGAGATCTTAATCCTTCTCTGTTGTAGAAATGAGAAGACATTATTTTCAATAGGGTGATTTTTTTTTTTAAGTCAAATTCAACCAGACCTGAGTGAGACAACAATTGCAGGCCATCTTGCAACAAATGCCTCAACAAAAACTGTGAACCATGTCATACTGAAAGCTGTCACTTTTCTATCAAAGTTTCGATATTCTGTTTAACTTTTAATTGACGAGAATGGTCAGATCAATTGTTGATACAAAGAAAAAATGATTTAAAGCACCATTGGTGAGGTCTATTTCAATGCCCTAAATTAGAAGGACAAAACAAGGCAATACACTTGATAATCACCTTAATAAAGCGTAATTTACAGATTTTAATGGAAAGAAAACATAGCACACCTTTGCAAAGCTGCAGGCTAATTCAAATAATTTAGTGTTTAAATTAAAACAAGCCCAAAGAGCTAAATGTCCTATTACCTGTAACCTAGCTTTAGAGGGAAAGAATGTCACCTAGCAGTCTAATTGCAATATCAAACCAGGCTGCATTTTTGGAGGAATTGTCTAATGTGCATAGGTGGACATAGTGCTGCAGCATTGTTTAACATTACTTTGTTACATTGTTATGCCACAAAGCTTTCTGACAGGCAAATATCCATTCTGACAACTATAAACACAACACAAAGATAGCATGACAAGTTAAGTATCAGGTACCGCAGCAAAAGTTTAAAGTTCATTTATGTCAATCAAGTGTTTGGCGATTTCAAACATGAGTATAGCCTACTATGACGTCTGCATCTGCAGTGTACCGTTGGTGTTTGGGGGACAAACAAAACTCTTGAATTTGGAAATGCTCCACAATGCTGTTGGAACCAATGTGCGGAGGTCTTAATACCAACGGGTGTCTACAGATTTAGGTCCTGTGTAATTCTTACACACTTGGGATGGGAAATTGATGTGAACCCCTAGTTTATGTTGGAACTAGATTGCATTTTCTTGGCAGAAATCGTGGGGTGGCCATGCCACCGTGTCACTGCAATACCCATTTTTTGAGTGCGTACGTGTGCAAAGTTATCTGCTTTTAATTAGCTTCTATGCTAAAAATGCTAATGATGCTAACAATGGTGCTCAGTGGACTTACCTGATGTTAATTAGCATATATGCTAACAATGTTAACAAGACTGCATTTTTTCAAATGCAGAAACTGCAAGCCCCCCCCATCCCCTCAACACCCACCCAACACCCCCC
>JAGFZM010002854.1:120431-139805 GCA_017657215.1 Limnothrissa miodon | reverse complement strand
CCCCCCCCCCCAACCCCATAGACACACACAGACGCATACACACACACAAGCATTTCTCCATTTTTTTCTAATGGAGAACCCCCCCCAACAACTCCAACACACACACACTCAAACACCAACCCCCCCTCCACCCTCTCCAAAATCCCCTTTTAACACCCCCACCAACCTCCAACACCCCCCCACCAACCCCATACACACACACACACACAAGCATTTCTCCCATTCTTTCTAATGGAGACCCCCCCCCCCCCCCCCCAACCGCCCCCCCCCCCCCCCACAATAACTCCAACACACACACACAAATAAGCATTTCTCCCATTTATTTCAATGAGGAGCCCCCCCCATGCATTTCAATGGGAATAAACGACAAGAAAAAGAGGGATAACGGGCGAAAGACGAGATATCAAAAAGATGAATGTAACCACACCGGTCGAGATCAGGCCGGATGTGTCAAGAGTTGGAACGGTGTCTAACTCGAAAGCCCTAGGAGGAGTAGCGGCTTAAAAATCCGGCGGAATAATAATAATAACAAGAAAATACTTAAGAACAACTACTAGACTGCATTTTCTCTTCTGAATCCACAAGGTGGACTTGCCACACCCCCCCCCCCCCCACACACACACACACGCACGCATACACACACACACACATCTCTGATTTTTTCGAATGGAGAACAAGAATAATGGAGAATGGAGAATAAGAAGAACAAACTTTTATTAGATGGGCGTTTGTCTGAGTAGATCACTCAGATCACATTAACATTTAACGTAAGCATCTGCATGCTACACGCTGACTGTCTTCAAACATATGATGGGTAAGTAGGCTACCACACTTGCCCACCTAATGTTGGACATCCAGTAACTTTACAACTGCTCTAGCTGCCGGCTGTCTGATTAGCAAGACATGCTAACATTCACTTCATACCGATCAAAACAAACAGACATAAATTCTTACCACTCATTCTGACCACCCGCTCCTTTAAAAATGTATCTAATTCCCATGACAAAAATGGCATCATCTGGCAGTATCAAATTATCTTTGTGTAGGAAAGCTGACATCTATGCTACAATGTCACATCACAAGAAGGCAAATGTAAGACTAACGTTTATCACAAGTAGGCTAATGTTAGACTAACGTTTAAGGCCGTTTTGTATTAACCTGCACAGTGCTAACGGTAGAAAAAACAGGCTCTGCTTTGTATGTGGAAGCTTATGGAAGCAATGGAAGCTGTGCCATTTGTGTCAGCTAGAAATTTGTTTTGAAAAAGAGATTACACCAGGTACTACTAGCGTTAATTTATCCAACACTGCTAGCACGCAAACTTAACATCAATGAATTTAGAGGCAGTACTTCTTGGTGCTTTCGGTTTATGAAAAGACGTAATCTCTCTGTCCGCACATGAACTACTGTTTTGCAGTTACAGTTAGTGCAGCTCCATCTAGTGGATGCATAACGCAACCCCAGTCACTACTGTAGCTTCTATTCTATGCACCTTATAATGCGGTGCTCCTCATATATGACAAAAGTTTTAAAATACGCCATTCATTGAAGGTGCACCTTATAATCCGGAAAATGTAGTACCATAAATATAACTTGTTTCAGACAATGTTTGCGAGCTAAAGAGCTCCGTGTATCCCAAGAAAGTAAGCCAATGTATCTCACCTGTCCATCCTTCTGGAAGCTTTTGATTGTGTTTCTTTGGCACAGCACCAGTGCTTCCCTGTGCTGGACGGCAGCCCAAAGAACCTGATTCCGCAGTCTCATCATGGCTTGGTCCATGTGGAGCTCAAGCTGCATATTGCTTGCATTTGCTAACTCCATGTGAACATCCTTGGAAAGAGAAATAAGGAGATACAGATGGTGTGGGTTTATAATTCACGCTCCCCCTCTGATATTTGGCACCCCTGATGTTCGGGAACATGTCAGTACAACTACAGCCGCTAGGAGGCAGCATAAAACCTCATACTACTCCGTCTCTTAAAGCAGCACCAAGGAGAAAATCGCACCTTCCACAGATTGGAACGGAAGCATCCCATAAGGCAAGTCAATTGTAGTTTCACTGAACTACAGATCGCTACCCGATTGGGCAAACTTGTTTAGTGCCGTTTAGGCCGATAGAGGGCTGCAGAGCAAATGCAGCAAGTATCGTTCACCTTGTTACGAGTTGATGGACAACGATTTTGAAAACATTATTTTAAGGATTTAAAATGTCTTTGGTGCTGCTTTAACGAGATATAGTATACTACTGTATATTGGAAAGTTTGCACAGCGGAACGAGCACGTTGAGACATTATTGAAACAATTCCAGTTACAAAAAGAATTATCAAAATATTGTAGTGCCATCATAAAGTTTACGGAACCCCATGGGTTCCATTAAAACTCAACTCATACCATCTGTATACTGTATGAGCACTGTGCTTGTCCAAAACGGTCAGTCATAGTAGAAAGATGTGTCTAAAAGATAGCCGTTTTTCACTTGTTAAATGAATAGCTACTTAACATTGAAAGTCATTAATATAATCAAACATAAACACAGTCTTACATTAATGATGTCACAGTTACTCTGCAGTATAGCTGTTAACGTGGCAAGATCAGCTTCTCTCTCCTTGTTTGCAAGTCTTAGTGCAATAAGTTCTCTCTCCATATCCTGTTCCCTCTCTACAAGTTCGGAGAGACAAGCAATCATGTCCTGAAAAACAAATCACTGTTAAAATCCATTGTGTGAGGACTTTAGACTACCTTTGTCCAACAGGATTATACTGCAGGTCTGCCCTAATGGCAGAAATCTGGCTTCTATCTCAACATTAACTTTGACATTCACAAGAGGTACTTAGTTAAGTGTTTTTGTTAATACAGTGGTCCCTCATTCACGGGAGTTATGTTCTAAAAATAACCTGCGAAAGGCAAAAAACGCAAAGTAGTAATGTTTTAAGGTTGTAAAAACCCCCATTACACACTTAATACACTTTTCAGGCATTAACCTTTCGCATATTTCTCTTTTGTCTTGTCACTCTAAAAGTTCAAACCTTTAGAAGAAACCAAAGACCTGTTTTCAAGCCCAAACATTTGTTTGAGAAAGAAAATATAAATGGTTTTCCAATAAGTAATTATGGTGGCTTTTAGAAATAATTAAATTAATGTTACAAAGCAACGTATGATGTTGGACACATAAGAAATTATCAGTATTTCACAGTTCCTCTGACCGTTACTCTTCCTCCTGTCGCTGCTCCACTGTAGCATCTTTTTCCACCCAAAAAAAATCTGTGAAACAGCGAGGCCGTGAAAAGTGAACCGCGGTATAGTGAGGGACCACTGTACTATATGACTTAAAAGATATCATTAAGATACAATCCCGTCATAACCTTAAAAATATATAACTTAAGAACAACTTAACACTTGATTGCATTTTCTTGGCAGAAACTGTGAGGTGGACTTGCCACCAACCCCCCCTCCCATAAAAAAAATAAGAAGAACTAAAATACTTAAGAACAATAATAGTGACCTTGCCATATTATGTCCACAATTAAGAAACTGCACTGCTGCTACAGAACATGGTTAAATCCAAATTAACATTATGTATACTCTTATTTCTTTAAAAAAAATACAAAAACTATATTCAAACCAATTTAAGATTTGCAAGACATGTAATGCAATGTAAGAGTTCAGTCCACAGACCTCAGTTTTCTGCACTGTTGTATTCATTTTGATGGACAATAAATCTTCATTCTCATATCCGTGGCATAGCTCCACATTGAATTTTCGTATCAATGAAATGCATTCCTGAATAAATGATTGACTTAGTTGAATTGTAATCAGTGGGGTGGCAATCATTTGTTAAATAATAAGTTGCTTACATCAAATGCTGGCTGTGAATTATTCAATTTAATTTTAAAGGGAAGACTTACAGAAAAAAATGTGACTTATCTTGTTTTTTTTCACCTGATATTTTATGGACCACAATTGTGACCAAACAACATATGTATCATGAATAAAAACTATTGTTGTTTCAAACCCCAGTCATCTGGAAAGCACAACATGCCCTGAGATCAATACATAAATGATATGGTAGATTTACTCACTTTAAGTAGTTTCACACTGTCATGCAAAGAATTGCTCAATTTCTGCACAGGGATATTTTCAAATGGGGGGTCACTGCAGCTCTGTTACAAAGGCATTTGCAGGTTACACAATTATGTACATCTAACAATTTAAAATCATAATCATGGAGGGTTTCCTATTCTAGGTCTTAAATACTTTTTCACAGGACTTACTTAACAATGTCATTGTAAAGATTGATTCCAAATATAATTTGTTGCATTAAGAGTCCAAATGAGAACAACATGCAACAGCCAATCAGTTTTATTATCCTTTATCAACCGACTCGGATCTCGCATGTAACGTCACACTCACACTTAAAGGCCCATTCATACTCTACATGTGCCAATTACGTCCGTATTTTTGTCCGTACGTTCTATCCGTTGATGCGTTCATACCTCCATCCATCTTTACGTTTGGGTGCGCAATATTTCCTCTAGATGGCAGTGCTGAGCGTAAATAAATTGGCATTAATAAAACATGTCGACGGTTTCATTGCATTTGCTCCACAAAAGACAAAAAATAAATAAAACAAAAAAGCGTCAATTGAATGCGAGACGTCTAATTCATTGTGAGCATTGTGAGTTTCAGAGTCTAGTAGTAGATCGATGATAAGGGTCACTCAATACCGCCCCCTCTATATTTGGTGGTATTGCTCCGTTTTCATAATCATAAGCCCTCCAATTTCGTGTAAAAGTACGGACGAAATCAACAGATGGGACACATATCCGTCTTTTACGTTGAGTATGAATGGGCCTTAAAGCGCCCTTTCTACTTGCCTAGGGAGATACGTTTGATCCTCTTGGTCGCTACTTATATACCTCCATTTAGCAACAACAGCGATAGAAATGCGGCGCTGAACGAACTGTATCAGGCCATCAGTGAGCAACAAACAGCACACCCAGACGGTTTCATCATCCTCGCAGGAGATTTTAACCATGCTGAACTTAAAACTGTTCTCCCAAAGTTTCATCAGCATGTACATTTTCCAACACGGGGGGACAACATATTGGACCTGGTCTACACACAGGAAAAAGGAGCATACAAAGCCACCCCCCTCCCCCACATCGGCACCTCTGATCACCTCACTGTTATGCTAATGCTCGCATACAGACAGAGTCTGAAAGTCACCAAACCTGTTATGAAAGAGGTAAGTGTGTGGCCACAGGAGGCCATCTCTGCTCTTCAAGACTGCTTTGGGTCAACGGATTGGGAAATATTCAAGGGAGCAGCCACCTACAATAACACCATAAACATCAAGGAGTACACAGACACTGTGAGCTCATACATCATCAAATGCATTGATGATGTTACACAAATAAAAAGCATCACAACTCGAGCCAACCGGAAGCCATGGCTGACAGGAGATGTCCACAGGCTGCTGAAGGCCAGAGACAAGGAAGGAAGCAGGCCTGAGAACAGCGAGAGTCAACCTGTCCCGTGGCATCAGAAAAGTGAAACAGGACTACAAACACAAGATAACCGCCCACTTCAATGATAACAAGGACACACAGAGCCTATGGCAAGGCATCCAGGCTATTACAGACTACAAGCCTGCAGCGCGTAGCTGTGAGAGTGACACCACTCTGCTCAACAACCTGAACAGCTTCTTTGCAAGATTTGAAGTGCAGAACACACGCCCACAGAAAACACCACCACCTCCACACGACCGGCATCTGTGCCTGTCTGCTGCCAGCGTGAAGAGGACACTCTCCGCCATCAACGCCCGGAAAGCAGCGGGTAACATCTCTGGCAGTGTGCTGAAAGACTGCGCAGAGGAGCTGAAGGATGTCTTCACAGACATCTTTAACACCTCCCTGAGGCAAGCCATTGTCCCATCAAGACTGCCACCATCATACCTGTGCCAAAGAAATCATCCCCAGCCTACTTCAATGACTACCGCCCTGTGGCACTGACACTCATCATCATGAAGTGCGTTGAACGACTAGTCATGTCACACAAACACACCCAGCCCTAACTCACCTGGACAAGAAACTCATGTGAGAATGCTGTTCATAGACTTCAGCTCATCATTCAACACCATAATACCTCAACAACTCATCTGCAAACTGGACAAACTGGGCCTCAGCACCTCCCTCTGCAACTGGCTGCTGGATTTCCTTGGCCAGAGGCCTCAAGCGGTGCGCGTGGGCAACAATGTCTCAAACAGCATCACCCTGAGCACGGGCTGTGTGCTCAGTCCGCTGCTCTTCACCCTGCTGACACATGACAACACACCAACCTACAGCTCCAACCACCTTGTGAAGTTTGCGGACGACACAACGCTAATCACCAAGGGCGATGAGACCCACTACAGGAAACAGGTTGAGCTCCTGACCACGTGGTGCAGAGACAACAACCTCCTGCTGAATGTTAGCAAGACCAAGGAGGTTACTGTCAACTTCCAGAGAAGCCACACCTGTTACCACCCACTGACCATTGACGGCGCTGCGGTAGACAGGGTGAGCAGCACCAAGTTCCTGGGGGTAACCCGCAAAGCCATCACAAAGGTCAACAATGCAACCCACCCCGCACACTGTCTGTTCAGCCTCCTGCCCTCTGGAAAGAGATACAGAAGTCTCCGCTCCCGCACCACCAGGCTCACCAACAGCTTTATCCACCAGGCTGTGAGACTGCTAAACTCTCTCCCCTCACGGCTCTCAGCCAGCGGAACCACCAGACTGGCAGGAGTATAGGAAGACAGATTGGACTCTAACCACCCCCCGCCCACCCCCACCCCACACACACTTAGAACTAAAAACAACACTCTTGACTGAAAATAACTACCTCTGCATTGCAAATTGCACACACCTGCTGCTATATATTTTAGTATTTTTTTTTACCACTATTTATATTACTACTACTGCTACAATCTTGTGTTGCACTAAAAACAACAAAAACAAAACAGTTGGAACACTTACTATATGTTATGTCTTTTCTTGTTATATCCTGTCATCTAAGTATAACATTACCTTATTGTTTAGAACTGTTTTTGTTGTGCATCTGCACTTTATTGTTGTCAACGTCTATGCATGGGACAAATGTGAAACGTAATTTCGATTCCTTTGTATGTCAAGTACATGTGAAGAAATTGACAAATAAAACTGACTTTGACATCGTCATTTAACCACCACAGCTGTCTAAACACAATGAAAACAGTTCGTTATTTTAAATGACACTGGGCGCAGCCATCTTGGCATACGCCTCGGAATCTTTGCTAGGTGTACTCTGAGCTCAACCAAAAAGAAAAGGCCCGCTGTTCGAGGAAAAGGGATGTGTCAGTGCGCATCGCTAGGCAACGGCCAGCGTTTCTCCTCGGATCTCCAAAACGGATGGATAATCAAACGCAAGATATGTTCTTGGATTGTATGTTACCACAGAGCCAAAACCGAATTTAGCCTATGTTTTAGCTATGGGGAAGTGCAGGTTTAGCAATACCTGGCTTGAAAAAGTGAATATAAGCATTGGTTAAGGCCAGTTTCTAACAATGCATATGAAGCATAGGCCTACTGTTTATTATGCAAGAAAGCGATTAAATTGGAAACGTTAGGTGTACGAGCTAATGTCTCATCCATATGAGTGAGAAACATCTGACTGGCCGACTGTAAAGGATCTTCAGCAGATGACAGCCATCAGCCAATTCTGCCAAGTATCTGATGGCTCCACAGTGCAGCTCTACAACTCCCGCGAGCGAACTGCTCTCACGTCAGCCGGTAATAGCTTTGATGGATGTCTAGCATTATGGCAACATTACGGTTCCTATAGGTTTCCATTACAAGGGTGTAAACAATTCGGTAAAATGCCAAATATTTGTCCGGTGAATTCTGACATTGACCATTTTTAATCTTGTTGTACGCTAAAAAATTGTGTACACCTCCTCAAAAAAAAATCTCACAAATCTGACTTTCTGTTTTTGAGAAATTACATTTTATCTGTATTTGTAATCCTGTTTTCTCGACTTTAACTTTTGACTTTCAAACCTAAGTACACCTGTGACGATAAACGAACAAGATTACATGAATGAGCCAAATCTGATGCGAAAAAGACAGTAAATATAATTAAATGTTTATTGTTTCTGAGGCTGTTGCATGTCAAATAGCCACGAGATGGAGCCCTTAACATTGCAAAGTTACACTGTGTGCGTGATGGCAAATGGTTTATTCTAATGGAATTAGCCTTTGTGGACTAATAGCCTACAGGTTAAATTTGTCATGTTACATATTTCCACTGTTTAAAAGATGATTAGGATTTGCAATTATTTTTAATGTGCACAGATATACCAACATTAAACACAAAATCATTTTAAACACTCCTTAACATATCTAACATGACCAATTCCTCTGTCTAGAACAAGACAATTGTTGAGCTCAGAGTCTTTGAGTGCAAAAGAGATACACAGGGATTTTCAAACATAGTCAGGAAAATACAGGAGAAGAGCCCTCTCAAATATAGATTCATGTAGCACACACATGTGTGCATACAGACTTGTGCTAAGCTGTTTGTATGATGTTTCTGTGTTTTGTAGTTCAACAATGCATCTATCCAAGTATTGTGATGCTTTGATATAGGTCCTAAATTTAATTCATATGGGTCTTAAAAAGTCTTAAATTTGACATTATGAAACCCTGAAACCCTGTCATGTTTCAGTGTCAACATAATCATCATCATCATCTCAAAATACATAATGCTATCTAACAAACTGGTGTACTAGGTTTAAGGAGGTCACTTCAAAGCAGACAACTGGGTAACCGACTTCAGTGGCTTACTTAGCTACTTACTTAACACTGATAACATACTAAAGCAATTACAGCAAAATATGATGTTTTGACTGCCTTATAATAAATACAAATTGCTATAGAGTTGGCAAGTGACCCGGAAGCCTGTAGTTTTTCTTGTTAGCATTTCACGACATCCAGTTCCTAAGTTTTTTCCCCTATGGGAAATCCAATGTTAATTTTGGAGCTCCATCTCAAATAAGTTGTGAGCAAAAGCACGTGAGTAGACGACCTCCGCATTCAATGGAGGATGTTAAAAAAACATGTTATGGACGATGGGTCTGCAAATTTGCAGTCTAATAACAAAATAAATAAGATGTTGCTATCACTAGACTAAAGCGGAAAGCCCTTTTGACTACAAGTTAGCCGGCCGTCATGGTAACCAGAGCTATACAAAACCGTGCTATACAACATGTCATCCCGCAGTTTTTTTAAAACAAGCTTTGTGAAAGATTTGCCAATTGTTGACCGTTGTAATCGTTGTAAATTACACTGAACCACTGTAAATAAAGAACATATTGCATTTTAAATCATTTTCCGTCGTTTTTGAAAATGACGTCAAAGGTAAGAGACGACTCCATGTAGTCCTTAATTTTTCGCTGTTAGCAGAGGGATAGCAACATTCATTTATCATCGTTACAATGCGTCTAAAAAAACACACCCAGACTATGGTGCTACTTATTTTATTGATGAAAAACGAATGCCTAGGTCCTCGTAGGTCAGACACTGCCATATTTGTAGTATATGTTGTTTTGTTATTTGAGCCATTCATTTTCCCATAGGGGTTTTTGCTTAGGAACCGGAAGTAGGAAAACGCTAACCCACAGAATGACGTGGTTCACTTGCCAACTCTATAAGTGCTAATAGTGTCCAAATAAACTCTATGCCTTTCAGATTGGGAATAACTGTTCCTGTTGTACTAACACCTTATAAGCATCTTACAGAGCAAAGTATACTAAGATCATAGTAATTCACTTCTTATAAATCTGAGGATTTAATTGTGAGGTAATATTGAACAAATGTTAGTAAAACCATAATTTGGTTAATGGTGAATACAGTACCGGTATATGTTATCGGTTATATGTTAACTATATGTTTGGTGTTAGTTCTCTAACCTTTTCAGATTGACCTTTATAAAAGGCTCCCAGACTGCTTAAGCATTTTGGCAAAATTCAGCATTAGTTATTTTAAATGTGATTTCAATACACAAATGTCTTGTTTTTTGTTAACACTTTTTAAAAATTTGTCAGTCTAACCCTGGGATCACTACAATAATTGCTTACATATACAGTTGCTGCAAAAGGTCAATATCTTACCACTGTAGGAATACTTGACATTGTTCTGATCATTCGTTCTTTGTTGTTAGCATGGAACTGTACGCCCTGATCCAACTGTTCTTGCAACTTCTTCACAACAGCCTGCATCTGACCAGTTGCACTTGACCAGATCTGAAGCAAAATGGACGCATGCATGCAGTTTTGTAATGTTGACAAAGTAGATGAACTCAATAAGACACGGGCCATTTAGGGTAGTAGTGCACCTCACCCCACAACCTCTTTTGAGTTACACTGATTATTAACAATTATTTTGGTATAAAAAGGCCATTTCAGCCATAACAGAATATATATAAAGGATGAAGGATTTGTGTCACAAAAATGCATATGGGTGTAAACAAAATTAAAGCACTTCCATTGTTCTAAAGTACAAAAGTGTCTGAATGCTTCCTAAAGATGATGGTAGGAACAATGGAGATAAACCAATATACAGTGGTCCCTCGCTATGTCGAAGTTCACTCGCGGCCTTGCTGTTTCGCAGATTTTTTTAGTGGAGCAGTGGAGCAGCGACAGAACGAAGAGTAACGGTCAGATTAACTGTGAAATACGTGCAAGTCACTACCAGTATATTGATAATATGTGTCTAACATTGTACATTGCTTGTTAACATTGAATTCATTATTTCTTAAAGCCATTATAATTACTTATAGGAAACGTGTATATTTTATTTCTCAAACAAATGTTTGGGCCTGAAAACAGGTCTTTGGTTTCTTCTAAAGGTTTGAACTTTGAGAGTGACGAGAGATATATGAGAAAATAATAATGCCTGAAAAGTGTACAAAGTGTGTAGTGGGGGGTTTTGCAACCTTAAAAGGTACAATGTGTAGCATTTTAGCTGTTCATAATCTAGGTCTATGTTACTCCTTTACAAATATGTGCTTTTTCATAAATATTTACTACCACCGTCGATTTCAAATATTCTAAATGATTGATTTACATAGGCATGAATGGGTGGTGTCGCTCCATAGTCATTCGCCATCTTGAAATACATTAGCAGGTAAGGGACATAATACACCGGCTTCGGCTTCGCCATTCACGTTTTTCCCCCGTCACGTGAAACTCAGGTTTCACGCCAGTCGCCTGGCAAGTTTTGAAAAAGAAAACAAGGCGGATCACACATACTCAAAATCCGAATTTCAGGAAAAGCACGCAAGATGAAGGAACAAGATTGAAAGAGACGCCGAGTTTGCTTGCTTCCTTCTGGACTGGTAGATTATGTCTGAATTCAAAATGTTTTATTGCACAGTCGTCTAGTAGGTGTATGCTTTCCATCGTGTCGCTGAAGCTAACATTTGTTCTGTAAGGCTCCCCAATGTTTGGGATGTTATAATGTTGACTGGGTAGATTTACCTGCAATGAATAACAGTACCAGAAGTGCTATTTATTTTATTTATTCATTTAGCTTCTTCTAAGCTATTTAACATAGCCCCTCTGTTTGACAAGCTACAGGTTTTGTTACGAACAGGTAAAAATCGTTGTCTATCCCATCATTAGGCTAACCCTTGTTTTTTCACGAAGTGGCAAGCTTAGTGTTATAATTTTATCTACGAAATGACATGCTGTTATATAACGTTATAATATTACAGAGTAAGAGAGGGGAAGAGGGGATGTTCGTCTGATACAAAAGCAGCCATTCTTTCTTATTGAACCGTGGCTACAGAAGTAGCTTTTCATTTGCTTTCGGTTGAGTCGTGAGATACAGACCTACAATGTCAATATTGCCACATCTCACTAGTCTCATTCAAAGAAAAATAACAATTTAATTTCTCATTTATACTATTTATTGTCACTTGTTGCCACTCTTTTAGCAAGACATTTGACATATTGGCGTTTTGTATAGCGAAGCTTACCATAGCTGTAATACATACTTTGAACTGTGTGGCGCAAGACTAAAAGAACATTTTACAAATTGGAGCTTTAAAATATTTATAATCATTGTAAAAAAAAATATAAGCTGACTACTTTGCAGATTTCGCCTTTCACAGGTTATTTTTAGAACGTAACTCCGGCGAATAACGAGGGACCACTGTAATAGTTAAAGGTGCTCTATGCAATTTTGCAAGATATTAGCTCAATTTCATCTTTATCTCAAACCGTTTCTACCACCCCTTGATTGACTTGCTGTCTGCCTGCTGAATACATTGGGAAAAAACCCGGTCTCAAAACACAACACAGAAGCTGCAATACCAAAACAAACACTAAGGGCAGGAGGTTGTGCACCAAAGCAATAACAGACAACGGCCAACCAATCGTGAAGAAGAGGTGGGGGTTAATGCGCGTGCGACAGTGTTGATTGTACAGCGTGAATCCGGGTGTGAGTTAGCAATACTGTGTCGGTAAATTATTTTTGAAAAATGCCTGAGGCACGTCAGAAGAAAAGATGCTCGGAGGCGTGAAGAAGAGAAATTGAGAAGCAACGAAATAAGCCTCAGGTTCACATTGGGGATACGTTTGAACGGTGGACTTCGCCGGCAAAAGAACTTCCAATCGGATGCAGTCATGCAGAGGTGGCACGTTTTTTATTGGACAGGTAAAAGTTACGATTACTTGTTGTGAGAGCATTCACATGCAAAAATAAAAAATAACAGTTATCTCCAAAGCCATCTCATGAAAGCACCATTACAAGACGGTGATAATTATACTGCTTATACTGACTAAGGTACGACGATTACACAGGGGGGGAGCTTGCACTGTTTTGTTTTGTTTTGTATTTATGTGAAACGTTAGCAGAAGTGACGTCGAACAACATCGCATAGAGCACCTTTAATATATATTAGAGCTGGGTATCGATTCAGATTTCTCAAATTTCTCAAAAGATCTCAAATTTACTGATCTTTTCAAAATCTCTAACTTGTCATTATAGTGTTATATTTTAGCAAAGTATGAAATGTTTCAGACAGAGGCCTCTTAATGATAAACAATAACCAATAACCAATAAACAATAAACAATTTTGACACTAACATGACAACTCTCATCAATTCCATAGCCATATACTTATGAAAAACCTCACCTTCTTGTGTAATGGAAGAAACTCATCAGGAATGTCAAGTATCATATCGCTTTCATCTTCCCCAGTCGATTCCCCCTCATGCTGTTGTCCAAATTTCAGCTCTTTTACCAGTGCTGTACCATGCTCCAACTCAGATCTTCTGGTACATCCTCTACCTTTATCTAAGACAGGAATATGACTTCCTGCTGGAGAAATTAGTGGTTTCCAAGGTATACTCTTCACTTCTCTAAGAATCTCCTCCAAGTTGGATGGCGTTTCTGGACAATCAAATTGATTGCATTCATCAAGAGAGTCCAGTGATTGTAAGGAGCTAGCTTGAGACTGGAACCGCAGGGACTGGCATGAGCCAGTTAAGGATATGGGACTAAAACTGCCAGATGGCATCATAGACCAATTGAGGGGCATACTTTGAGACTTATCACGGGACAGGGCTAGTGGGGAAAAGGATTGATAGGGAAGATTACGGGGAATCCCACAGACTGACTCATAGTCTGAGTCAGATACCCTTAGAGAGTTACAGCCTTCACAGTTTTTTCCCTTTTTGCACCATTTCCCTGTTCTCTGGAAATAGGGGCAAGAGTTGGACTTTTCTGACCAGCATTCATACTCTGACATAACAATATTATCTTTCAGCATAACTCTGTATCCCTCCTTTTCACTTAAATCTTCCTTGAACTGAAAGTCAGAAGACTGATCCTGAAGATAAGTTTTGCGTATCCACTGCCTGATTTTGTCCCTCTCCTGTTTAAGTTTCTGTAGTCTTTCAGAAGACAGTAGTTTGACTCGGTTGATTACAGTGTCAAACTTAAAGACTCGTTCAAGAAGTGATGCACATTTGCCACAGACAAACTCCCTTTGCCCACTGCCCCTTGGAACAGGCTGCCCTAGTATATGGGTCAGGATGCAAAGAAGATCTGCTCCCTTTGAGGGGGAAGGCCATGTCTGAGGGGAAAGATGGGATCCCAGAGACAAAGTACTGCCTGAATAAGAGAGAAGAGGAATATAAATGGAATTACATATGTAACAAAGAAAGCTGTAAAACCGTTGAATAACAGACCCTAAATGTAATTATTGTGCATGACAGACATTGTCTTTGAATTTCCTTAATAAGGGTTTGGCCTGCAGAGTGAATTTAAAACACAACCCATCCAATATTAAGTGCTTCATTAGATTTTGCATACACATTTGCATACAGATTTTGTTCTTGCAGAAGCATAAAAAATAACATCTCAAACAAGTCTGTTAAATAAAATATGTGCAATAAATGGTCTAGGACAGTGGTCGCGAACCCCTTGGCCGTGGACCGGTACTTGATTAGTTTTATTTATTATCTGAGTCTGAAGCAAAGATTCTAGTGCGGGGCGATTCTGAGTCACGAAGTGATTCTAAGTTGTGTAGCATCACATTCTGTTGCACTGCTTCTAGTCGCATTTAATTAGGACAGTCCAATAAAATCGATGGAGCAGTCTGATTTTTTGCACACATTCGGTGTGTGCACACTTGTGTAGGAATGCTGTATTATAGCAAGTTCTTGTCTAGGTGTTTACTTTGCTAGTCTTGAAACATATGCATTGGCAAGTAACAATATTTCTTGATTTGCTAAAAATTCTAGTAGCGATATGTTGCAGTCTTTCGATTTGTAATATTGTCACATACAAAATAGGGCTGCACATTGCACAATATACAAGTCAAAAGTATGAAGTGAAGAGGGGGAAAAAACAGTTCTACCGAATGAGTCGTATAGAATGAAATTTGCAGTTGCTAATTTCTTTTTTTTATACCCTTACAAGCTTCATATAATGATTTAGAGCCCTGTTAAATCTGGATCAAAGTGATCCGTAATTGGAAATTCCCATGTTTTGCTATGATCACAGCCCAGTTTTTCAAAAGTAGTGCTTGATTCCACATAGCAACACATAGGATTTCCAATCCAGATCATTTTGATCCAGATTAAACCATTTTGAAAAAACTGGGCCAAAACATTATTCTGTTCAGAATAACTAAAACCTTAATTAACTGAATTAGTTACACTTGCTCTTGCAGTAGGCTACAGTTTCAAGCCAAAATGGCCCATTAATGGCCTGAAATTATGGAATGCCACCTTTTGATCTTGATATCTCTGCAATAACTAAAAAACCAAAGACCAAACTTTCTGGAGATGTTAATGACATTACAGGCTAACTTCAGGAAACAAATGACAAATTTTAAAATATAGTTTTTTTTTTACTATTACATTTTTAAGACTATAATCTCTGATAACACGGCTACCTTTCATTTTAGGTATTGCGTGCCATTTGTGTAAATTATAGAGCAGGCAAAGAGCTTTCAAACAACACTAGAACCATTTCTGTGTGATCTACGACAAATAGATACATTGGCTCAAAGACATGGTTTCTGCCCAAATTTACACAAATTTTTGGTAGTCTGAATCTCCCTTCATATTAACACGAGAAACCAAAAATGTAATTTCTGTGGGCTTCTCACAATTCTAAATCGGCATGCCAAGTTTCATTAAAATCTGTGTTGATTAGGTCCTGATCTGACACAGAATCACCCATTGTAGCAACTATACTTGATTGGATATGAAATCATTTCAATGCAAAACATGAGCCAAAAAGGATGGAGGCTTGCATTATTATTGTAGGTTGGCTTCATTTTTCTGTAACTTCATTATTCATATTTAGTAAGTTTAAAAATCATTCTTCTTACCCCATGGACTGCTGAGGGTAGAACCTGATAAACTTCCCTTTGCTGACAAACTGGTTGGTGTGTAAGGTTGTCCTCCAGTCTGCTTCTGACTTGCATAGAGCCATCTCCTCTGGTTGCCCTGCAGATCGCCTCTGCATATGCGGCAGTCCTGTGTTTTGGATCTGCTGCTCATCATCTGCCACACTGAAATAAACAAGACATGAATAAACAATAGGACATTCTGCCATATTGCATAACTGTTTTTATAGACTTATGAATGGGAGGTATCTACGCTTTGAATTGAGAGTGATGGTGAGACGTAAAAGTGCAATGGCGGTGTGTTTTGGTGCATAGGTTTGAGTAGGTGCTAGCAAAGATGGTCAGTAAGTTGTTCATATTCATGACTGCATGTACCTTTCGCAGCATTACTCTCAATCTCATGGACAGTGTTGGGAAAGTTACTTTTTAAAAGAAATTAGTTTTAGTACTCCTTTATTACTCCATTAGTAACTGCATTACTTTTTCAAAATTACCATTTAGTTTGCTGTTTAAGTAATATATCAGGATTTAACCAGAGCTGAAAAATAATTTTATTGTAGACTAAAGTACAAAGCAATTCTCGGACCGTACATCACACCAACTAATGAGTAGTAGGCCTAACCTTGCAGTTTTGCTTGATGTGTTAGACATGCAGTCTAATGTAACAAAAAATAATGTATGTGACATAGGCCTAGCTTGTGTTGGGCACATAGCTTATTTAGGCTATATTATAGTGAACCATTTCATTGACGGCATAAGGTGCAATGGAAACTGTAGGTTTTCAGCGGATTTAGATTACTTGTTCCTAAAAAAAAATACAGCATTAATAACGGTAAAATACAGCATTAGTAAGGGTCTGTGTTGATATGCAGTTTACCATGGTTGAGTTGAGCTCAACATATTGATCATTGTGATACTGATAATGTCAAAGTCTGGATAGGATGATATAGCTAACTTTACAATGTAGGTCTAAAATAAATCTATGCAGGCATACACCATAATGCTGGCTGGCGTGAGAAGAGGTTCAATGACGAAAACAAAACAAAACAACCAAATAAAAAAGAGCTTATTCAGCTATTGCCACATTCGCCTAGTCTAAATATAATTAACACCACCAGGACGTGTTCGCACGATAGGCTATAAAACATTTCACAACGTTCTTGAACTCCACGGCAGCTGCCCTCGTTTGATCTGTCTTCCAAGCAATGCATACTGGGTTTTGTTTTGGCAGAATACATTTTTTTTTGGTTCGGCTAAGAGCCACGATAAACGTGTGTTAATAGCTTTCGCACAACCAGGTGCCCGAACAAGCCTATTAATGGAACGTGAAACGTCCAAATGATGATCCCGAGTTAAGCAACCCGAGACGATCGGTCACACCTGCACCGGGCTGAACCAATCTCTGTGAGGCAAAGGTGAGGGCTGTCATGAAGTAGGATATCGATAAGCACATGAGTCAGATTATTAACATCTAAAATTCTGAAGCAAATTTTCGAATTCTCTACACAACTTTCCTTTTTTTATTTTTAAATCTTGATAACCGTGGTAAATGTATTGAGAGTAAGCAAAGGTTTAGACGAGGTCATCCGAACAAGGAAATCACGCAATTTCATAACTTAACCTTAGCTAAGCTATTTTAAGATTGGGCTATGACCACAGTGTTGCTAGGCTAAGAAGTTTACGGTCACAAGATAGTAAGTTAACGTGAGGGTTCCTAAAGGAAAATCAAAAACATCTAGCCTACTCTATGACAACCATTGACAATAATTAGAAAATAAAGACCCTCTTACAGTGTTTTGCGGGATCTGAACACCACCGTAGAATTCAGGAGGGAGCCTTTCACCTTGTCTACGTCATCAGTAGGTGTAGACCTACCTGTCTTCGTTGTCGATGTCAGCAGAGAGCTCCGCCACTCTCTATTCACTCCATTTCCTTTAACTTTAGCTGCAGTTCACAAAGGGGGCGATGCGGACGAGGGCAAAATCAATGTACGTCTATGAAGCTAGACGGCTAAACTGCAAACTGCAACTGTTTTATTTGCCTATCGTCAACAAAGTCCAAATGTTATTGTTGTTTCCGAGAGATCGATCAAAAGTGGAGTCATCTGGGAGTCAATACCTACCCCGTTTTCTTACAATTTGGGCAGTCGTGACCTGGGGCCCATTGCACAAAAGTTGATATGAGTAACATTAAGCGAAACTCATTGAATCCAAAACGAGCGAGCAGGCCTAATTGGCCGCACAAAGGCCAAGCGAGGGTAACCAGACACGGATTCATCAAGCCAGGTGTAACCTATGCTGGATAAGTGCGCGATCACGGCTCCCTCAAATAGACCCCGCCATTAATCACAGATTCACTGATTTACCCATAGACTGTATATATTTTTATATACAGTCTATGGATTTACCATGGAAGATAGAGCGGCATTGGCTAGGCTACTTTTCGCCGTCGGAGGCAGAACCCTCATGGACGTGTACGAGGAAGTCAATGATATAATCAATGTAAACTGGAAAATTTAAATCGTTGGAAAATCTTGGAAGTTTACTTAATGAGCTAGAATTTAAAAATGTTTGCTTATGTTAGAATCATAGACTGTATATAATAACTGGACAAAGCATCTGTGACGTCACCCATAGAATTCCTTAACAGTGAAAATGAAGCCAAAATCGGGGGTTATGGGCGCTGCCATCTTGGACGGTTAAGTCAACGTTCTAAACCCGCCTACGCCGGGTCCGTCCAATTAAGGATAAACAGGTGGAGCCGGTGCTACCCTGAGAACGCTGAGGCATCGTTTCGGAACTGGAGCTCTTTTTCCTAAGTGAAGTGAATCCATGCTGAATGAAAAAAAACTGCTGGTGAGTGAAAATTGTTTAGTAAAATTGCTTAGCTTCTTTATACATGTTGTACGTTACTGTTCATATAAGTCCGGTATGAATCAATGATAAGTAGGCTTTAAGAACAGACTTCTTCAGGCACAGCCGTGAATTGTTTTGGTAATGCTAAACTGACGTGCGCTAGCGCAAGTTAGCTATAGACACCAACTCATCTCTCCTCCTACACCAGCCCCCCTAATCTTTGATGTGTGAAGCTGAAATGGACGTGATCGGCTGTAATGTAATCTCGTTTGGTAGGCATACATTGAGGACTAAATGAAAGTGTACGTTCTCATTTTTGGTTGGGCTATGCATGCTATCTTGTGAAGCTTAGATACCTGAAATATCACAGGTGCAAGGACGAAAATGTGACATAACACTGGTCAACATTACGAGGTGGTTGTAAAAGGCTTAACATAAGCAAAACATTTTAATTTCAGTCGAATATTATTCTTTACTGTTCTTCACGCACCTTGCTTGTAACATGCTGAATGTTGTAGCTACTGAGCTTGCTACCCAGATAGCAAAATTACTATGGGCCAAATTTGGCCCAAATATG
>JAGFZM010002854.1:87248-110431 GCA_017657215.1 Limnothrissa miodon | reverse complement strand
GTCAACACAGTAAGAAAACCGATAGAAATGTATCGGACAAATTATTTTCATAGCTCAGTCCCAATGGTTTATGTATTTTACCCGGAAGTAATATACCTTTTGAAGCGGAAGTGAAAAGAACGCGACCCGAATCTAACGAAGTAAAGAAATGTTGGTAGTCCTTGGGTGAATATTCAAAGCTTTTTTTTGTTTGTTAAAATGTAGATGCGACAGAACGTGTAATTGACCGACTCAGCAATATGCCCGTCATTTTTTGATACTAAGTTTATTCATCTTTCGTGACAAGCTAATAACGTTATCAGACAGCTTCTTACATAGTAAGTTAACCACACACGGTACAAAAACAATTGCTTGTTAGGAATTCCTTAAATGTGCTGTAAAAGAACTTAAGTTGTAAAAATCTGACACTTTGTTTCGTTGTGAGTTGTCGCCTACCGTCTTGGGCTTCTTGCCTCTGTGTTTATTAACGGGGAAAAATATCATTGCAGTCTTAATAAATGAAATGTACGTTCCAAACCTGGCCGGTACTTAATTGTAACTAACATGTTCTGCTAAAATAGCTGCAGCGGGTCAGTGTTGGAAGGTAGTTCTAACTTATTTCTTAGTCCACCACCTTAGCTGTATCAATAATAGCCCAAATGATGTTAATTTGGCTTTTTTTATTTCCTTTTATTTAATGAAATTGTTGTATTATGCTGACTAATATAAAATGGCATTCATAATGCCCCTTAATCTGGTGTTGGACTCAGTCATAGTGTATTATTGTTTGTTTATTATTGTTTCTGACAATTTCATTTTAATACTATGCAGTTCTAATGGCTAACCTGGAGCAGTGGGTGAGTGACCGCCTCCATGATATCCTGGGTTTGAGTGACCGATATGTGGCTCAGTTTATGGTGGGGCTGGTGCGCAAGTCCTCAAATGTGCAAGACTTCATTTTGCGCATCAAACAGACTGGGACCATTGATGTCGACAAGAATGTTGAGAGATTTGCACAGGAATTGTACAGTAAGGTAAGATGTTTCTGTTTAACATTTTTTATGAATAGAATTTTCATTTGTTAATATTTCTAGGCCCATTTTTTTGTAAAACTACTTGTGGCTATTTTATTCCACTGCGTGTTTGCTATCTGGAAATGGTTATAACTTTATCTAATTTTAACTGAAATGTGAAACACATGGCTCCCTTTACATTTGTGTGTGAAATCTTTGTTCATGTTCAGGTGCCACAAAAGCAGATTGTGGAGAAACCATCAAGAGCCCTTGAGCGACAAGTGCAAGACATGGAGCGAAAAAATCGCACTTACACTCTGCTGGAAGACAGTGACAGTGATGGGAGGACACAAGAGAGGGGAAAGGTGAAGGAGAAAGTAAAGGGAAAGAAGCGAAAACACTTGAGAAAGAAACAAGATAGCAGCTCCTCTAGCGAAGAGGAAAAGACAACAAGGTTAGTTTCATCTCTGTGAGTGCAAGATATGCAGGTTTTAGATGTGAATTTTGTTTAGGAGTCACTTAGCCTAATTGAAATGAGGAGGTTAGTAAATAGCATGACAACATTGTTACTATCGGTTTTCCATCCTTTCATTTTCAGAAAGGATGTTATAAATGAAAGGCAAGAACAAAGTGTAATGCTGCATCCTAATTTATGCACTCCACACACCTAACCTACATGTGTCTTTCTAGTCGTACTTATACCTATACAGTAGGGCTGGGCAAAAAATCGATTTATAGAATTTGTTACTAAAAACGATGTTGATTTTGCATAATTCGAGTGTTTCTTTCCTTCATTAACATTTGGGTATTTTTCGCGTTCCGTTCAACTGTCCCTCGCAAGTTAATGTAGCCGGCTCCTCCCCTGCACAACACAACCACAAACATGGCAGCGGCAGCTTAGGAGAAGGAAACGAAGACGGCAGCTCTAGCATGCATGCTACAAAACTACACTTGAGAAGACTGGGGATGTTGATGTGACCATTTGGGCAGTGGTTGAGCCTATCAACGTTAAGTGGTCAAAATTGTCTTTTAGTCGGTTAAAAAATGATTAGTGTGGAGTGTGTGGGTTTGTTTCCATTCACACAGATTATTAGATGAGATTACTTTTTGGAAGTTCCACACCATTACTAGCCCACTGTTAGGAATGTGAATTGGAAATTACTTCCATCATGATCTTCAGTGTTAACAGATAATGATGGTTAAGGTAATGATGATCAACTGCTTTATTATTATTAGCACTACCGTCTCCTCAAATCATGCAGGGTCTCATCAGAGCGGTAATTTTCTTATGCGCTACGGCAATATTTCAAATTAGCTTCAGGCAGGTTGCTACACCTGATAGCCTACGTTACCGATATGTACAGTAGGCTAACAGTTAGCGGGCTTTATCAACATTCCAATAAATAGACCGGTCTTTTAGTTGTATTTTGACGGCTTGGCTTAAAGCTGCCGTAACACATTCAGTTTAGCCCTAGGATAACAAATCTGACAGGTTGACTGGTTTCAACGGACTAATGAGGCTCTGTGGTCGGTCAGGGGTATTTTTAGTTTTTGCCATCCCAAGAGGAGACACTTACAAACTGCGTGCCGTATGATAAAAAGGGAGTGGGATGGAAAGGCCATCACGTTACACACTGCAACAGACATGCTGCCCATTCTGTTGAAATGCAAGGTTTAAAACTTAAAAGCGAGGGTTAACGTGTAAAATCTAAATGTTCAATGTCACAGAGCCTCATTTACCTTGTATTGTCAATGTGATTATATAAGCTGCTCAAAAAATAAAGGGAACACTTAAACAACACAATGTAACTCCCAAGTCAATCACACTTTGCAGGGTGGCTGCGGATCCTTAAAAAGTCTTAAATTCGTTATCCTAAAATAAGGCCTTAAAATGTCTTAATTTGTCTTAAATCTAAATTCAAGGGTCTTAATTTTAATCTTAATTTCAGAGGAGAGTTTCTGCATGATTAAAAGGTTTTTTTTACTCTTTGAAAAGGAAAAGTTTATCGTTTTGGAAGAGTCTCCCACGCAGATTCCAAATCTGCTCTGTTGCTAGACACGCGCTTGCTTGACAACGGTCAGTGTTGCAAGATTTGGTTGGTTTCCGCCCTATTGGGCTTTTGGGTTTGGGCGGGATTTACGTCGTGTTTGGGCTGGAACCTGTCAGTCAGATCTGGCAACCCCGACCCCAGCGCTTGATTTCTCTGGGTTATCTGCAGAGATGTTTTAATAGGACTTTACTGTTAGTCAACATAGTGTCGAGACAAGACAAGGAAATATGGGTAAGTTTAATGCCAATTCGAGTTTTTCGTGGTGGCTGAAAGCTGTGCCCAATGATGACAGCGAGGTTTATTGTGCGGTTTGCTGTAAACGTTCTACAACAATGGAGATCAAAGCGCTGGAGTCTCATTATGCAGAGTGGGAAACACGATTGTTCCTGACCCACCAAATGGTATAACGTTACCAGCTGCAACACCATAAATCAAAGCCTTGATTAACTAGTGAGGTTATTAGTTAGACTATACAAGTTTCCTCGTGCAATAAAGGGTGGCTAGCAAAGTGACAGTTCAAGTTCAAGCACTGACAGAAAGGAACGTGAGTAGGTAGCTTTGGGGACGTCTATAACGTTACACTTCAATGGCAAGGATAAACATTTAGCATACACCACAAACCCTCCCAGAAAATTTAACCTAGATCGCTTCTTACCTTCTTTTGAAATCCATGGAAAACATAATCTATCAGAAGGCAATCCATTGTTTAAATCCATCACGAGTTTTTAGCAAGCCCATTTGCAATATAGCCTAAATGTGCAGGTTGGCCTCATTTATCAAAGTGCAATGTAATCGACGTCGGAAGGTTGTCATTTAGTTTTTAGTAGCCTATCACAGTGGGTAGACTGTGTTGGGCAAGCTACTCAGAAAAGTTAACTAAGCTACCTGTTACTCCACCTGAAGACCAAATGTTGCAAGCTTAGTTGTAAATAAATAAGATAAATAGTTTAACTATGCAAGCTACCTTTTTATGTGCAAATGATCCAACCTTCTCCTAAGATTCTATTATTGATTAAACTAACAGCTCTCTAAATAGCTACAGTAACTGACTGATATGACCATACATTGTGGACATTTTTTTTGTAAATGTCATTAAAAAAAAACAAATAGTGATAAAAGTCCAAATAGTCAATAAGTTAAGGTGTTTTGCTTTGTATGACCCATTATTGTTTTGCAGAAAATGCAACTGCAGAATACATTAACTTCCGAATAAGGGTCAAAGGTCAAGTTTGGGGTTAACATTTTTATGGAGATAAATGTATTCCTTATGACAATTACTTGGCAAATGTTCAGTATCCTATCTATCATACAATTGGCTGGACAACAGAAAAACTTTGTTTTTCTCAGTTTCACACTCTGATTAGTTAAGGTCTTTTGCCTTTGTAGGGCAGTATTGTATTGTGTGTGAGTGAGAAAGTAAGTGTATTGTGTAGTAATGTGCAGTGAGTAAGAATATTGTATTTTGTGTGTGTGTGTGTGTGTGTGTGTGTGTGTGAGAGAGAGAGAGAGAAAGTTGTATGTGTGTGAGGGAGTATTGTGTAGGTGTATGTATGAGGTGAGAGTATTGTCAAGTGCTTCAAGCAGCATAAGTGAGCTTATATTTCAAGAGTTTGTGTATTCACATTGTTACACTGTTACATTGGTTTTAAAGTGTGTGAGTGCCTTGACATTGTCATTTAATAGTAATTATTAATAGTAATTTTAATTAAATTTAAAAGTAAATTTAATTGTAATTATTTTCTTCTCTGGAATAGTTGTTCTTGGGAATATTCAACAGAAAACATCAGTTAAATAAAATAATAATTTAAAATATCCTCATAGTTTTGTGCTTGACTTTTGCGGGATTTTCAATTTGGTCTTAAATTTTGTTTGAAAATGGTATTAAAAAGTCCTAAAAAGTCTTAAATTTAACTTGGTCAAACCTGTAGACACCCTGCTTTGGTTAAAATCTAACTGCCCACTTAAGAAGCAACACTGATTGACAATCAATTGATTTGTTGTCAGCACTTTCAGCTATGTAAAAAACAAAGTATTGAATAAGAATATTTCATTCATTCAGATCTAGGGTGGGTTATTTTAGTGTTCCCTTTATTTTTTTGAGCATTGTAATTTTTTTACTTCATGGACAATCACAGCAATATAATTGCACTGACATGCTTTTTTAATTTTTCACCCTTAAAATTGACGATATTCTAAAAAATATTGAGAATGCATGCAATTTATAATATATAGGCTATCTCTAAAATGAGGTAGGGTGGAGGAGGAGGCATTAACTAGCTTGGTCTGTTTCTGATATTCTGGGTGCGTTGAGAAATAGGCTAGCCTACATTCTGCCACTCTGATAATGAAATAACACTCCACAGTTCGATAAAGACGAGCTTGTTATTTTTCTGTGACTAAACAAACGGTTTCTGATAGATCAAAATGAACATAAACCAGCAGGTTAAAATAGCGGTTAATGTATCAGTTGCTTGACAAGTAAGGGCCATGAACGATTTTGATCGAACTTCATCTAGCAGTTAGCACTGTTTTCATTCAGACTGACGTCACGCTCTGCTGCTCTCTCCCTTCAGCCGGAGTGGCCGGTGTACACTCTGAACACGCACTAAACACTTCAAAAGTGTGACGCTCTGAATAAACAAACAACAATTCTATCCACACTCAGAAAATATTTAAAGGAGAGTGTACTCGGAGTGTCGGTTTACAAACGCACACTCTGTAAAAGACCCAGTTTACCTTCTGGAGGCTCTTGAATGTTGTTTAAATTTTATTGCTGGAGCATCATCTGGACCGCATGTGCACCACGTCTGGGCCGCATGTGGCCCGCGGGCCGCCTATTGAATAGGCCTGCACTAGAATATCACTGAGGCTGCATTGGCAATAAAATTGCCAATATCCTTGTAGTTCTTAATGGGATAAATTAACATATTTTATGCAAGTCTATTGGAATTCTACTGGAATTGAATGAGAGTACAAGGGCAAGGTCTAAACAGTAAATCTGAAGCAACTGAGTGAGCTGAATTTGCAAGTGTGTGGGCTTACCCCAAAAGCCTTTTGCCACCCCTCCCCGCACGATACCATCAAGCACCGTGCCCGTCAGACTGTCTGCAGGATTAAACTAAAGTAGGCTGACCCCTGTAATTCAAATGTTTGCAAAATGTTTTCCAAAGGTTTGTGTATTTTCACAGCGCCAAAATGTGGCAGTCATGTTTCTGAATGAACTAGCCTACACGTAAACATACATTAAAGTGCCCTTGGAATGCAAAACCACATTTACCTTATTATTGTTGAATTTAGGTACAGTAGCTTAAGGTATCCAATGGACCATACCGAAACTCCCAACACCATCTTCCGCCTCCTTCCATATGCAAATTTCAGGCTTGAATTTGCCGGTCTGAAGAAAACCAATCTGAAACTAGTGCTCTGTTGACGTAGACGGCGCAAAGCTACACCTCCTCCATTACATTGTCCAATCCATAGAGTTCTTCTCTAGAATCTTTGGTCCAATCAAAGATTATTTGGAACAGTCTCTTGTCCAGCCCCCTGCTTCCTGAATTCCGGGGGGAGGGGGGTTGTACTTGCTTTGTCTGACCGGACACACACACACACACACACACACACATTCGACACCCCACACACACGCGCACACAGACACACACCCAGGCAGGTTTACAATGGTGTACTTCAACAACATCAGCATCCATCTCTAAATCATTATAGCACCAGATGTATAGCATATATATATATATATATATATATATATATATATATATATATATGATGCTTGTCTTTGCCTCGAAGCTGAAGATTTAATTCCTTCAGCTTAGCAAACACATCACTGACATAGGCCTAAGCCAGTTTCATCAGAAATGGTTCATCATTAAATTTGCCCACTGCCTCATACATGCGCTCTTCCTCCAAAAACACCTGTATCTCCGTTCTCAAGGACACGCGACAGCATTTTGCCACGGGAGGGCTACCTGGCTCCACTGTGAAACAGCACAGTTTTATGATCAGCTCCCATCTCCTCGCAAAGAGCGGAGAACAGTCGCACATCTTTCGCGAATGCAGCTTTCACCATTCGCTTTTCCTTCTGCGAGTTTTCGTTGAAAAAAAGCTTATCAGCGTGATTGAAGTCTGCCAGTTGACTAAGACTCATGAGTCGCTCTTCATCCCCAACTGTGGATCCAAACGCAAACGCATCATACTTTCTTTTGGTTGACTCTTCGTTTTTTTTAGTCCGCCTGTCTTATTCTCATTCTCGCCTAATTTTGTGGCTGTGTGCTCCATCTCAAATAAGGTGTGAGCAAAAGCACATGAGTAGACGACCTCCGCGTTCGATGGAGGACATTAAAAAACATGTTATGGACGATGGGTGTGCAAATTTGCAGTCTAATGACAAAATAAATAAGATGTTGCTATCACTAGGCTAAAGCGGAAAGTCCTTTTGACTACAAGTTAGCGGCACTTAGCCTGGACGGCATGGTAACCAGAGCTATACAAAACTGCGTTCAACGACATGTCATCCCACAGTTTTTTTTAAAACAAGCTTTGTGAAAGATTCGCCAATTGTTGACCGTTGTAATCGTTGTAAATTACACTGAATCATTGTAAATAAAGAACATATTGCATTTTAAATAATTTTACAGTCGTTTTTGAAAATGACATCAAAGGTTAGAGACAACTCCATGTAGTCCTTAATTTTTTGCTGTTAGCACAGGGATAGCAACATTCATTTATCATCGTTACAATGCGTCTAAAAAACACACCCAGACTATGTTGCTACTCATTTTATTGATGAAAGACGAATGCCTAGGTCCTCGTAGGTCAGACACTGCGATATTTGTTGTATATGTTGTTTTATTATTTGAGCCATTCATTTTCCCATAGGGGTTTTTGCTTAGGAACCAGAAGTAGGAAAATGCTAACCCGCTGCATACAGAATGACGTGGTTCATTTGCCAACTCTATAGTAATCTATACCTATTAGACAGTTATGAATACATAGATATGTTTCATGTAATTATTGTTATTTTTGTATTCTGTTTATATTATCTTTATAAGAAGTTAAATGTACAGTGTAGAATCGGAGGTAACTGCAATTGTTTTTGTAACATTTCACAATCTAATTCATCTTATTCGTCACATCAAATAACAAATAGTAACTGTAACTAGTAGTTTTGTTAATCATGATTCAAACCATAAAACTGCCGTAACTGGCAAGTAATTCCATGGACGGGTTTGTGGTATTTTGTGACTCGACATACCCTAGCATTGTAGCAGTGAAATACTATGCGGTGAAATACAAGTTCACAGAACCCTTCCTACAAAATGGATGGAAAACTTTGATTATGCATTAGATAGAAGGATAAAAACAAGTTCTTATGAGTATCCCTCACCCATGTATTACATCTTGGATTATTCAGTTTTGCAAAATCAATGTACTGTATTAACCCTGGTTTACATGTGGAAAATTATGATTATGATTGTGCCTTAGATACAGAGAAATTATGATTGTTAAATAATCATAAATTGTTAAATAATTTTAATTCTCCCTTAAGTGGACAGGTGAATTCCAAAATGTTAAAAAATGACGACAATGAAGATCAAGAGGAGGATTGGGAAAAAGAAGAGCGAGAGCGACAACAAGATCTGGAGGAAAGAGATGCTTTTGCTGAGCGTGTAAAGTTGAAGGACAAGCAGAAGACCCGCAGTGTTATGGAGAGGACGGATAAAAAGGTATGTGTACAGTAGCTACCTGTTTAAAATACTCCTATCCTTCCCGTTGAACGTTTCGGGGACATCATTTACAATTACAGCGACAAGGAGGCAACGTAACACCTCATACTGCTCTATCATCTCAAATATGTGATGAGCTGAAGGAATTTCGCAAGTGGAACAAGCATGCGTGTGGTAATCTTGAGACCACTCCTGTTGCAAAACGAACTATCAAAATATTGTAGGGCCATCATAATATGTGTTTATGTAATTTGTGTTTTTATGAGATTTGTTGCTGTAAAATACACAGTATGCTGACCGCCACCAGCTGCCTTAACGCATATGGGAAGTGGAGAGAACACCAGTGGATTAATAAACATAATAATAAACATTCCACCCTTTTGGCGTTAATAATCCCTTCCCATCGGATGTTACTAGTTATAATGTTGCAACATCTAAACACAACACACTAAAGGCCACCACACACTACAAGAGAATCAGGGGGAGGGCTAATACGCTTGCAAAGGCTGCCACATGCAGTTGTTGCTAACAGGCAACTTCACAACGAAACAATTACAGGTTGGGTTTAGAGGGCAAACCATTGCAACTCACCTGGCTGATGGGGCAGAGGAAGAGCTGCCTGCCCTGTGTTTTGTCCGCTGTGGCTTAGTCTCTATACTAAATCGCTGCAACGCACCTCACATTCAATGAAGAGAGACAGCTCGGGGTGGGTGTGCGGAGAGGTAATGCATCAGGCCATTATTTACACACTCTTATAAAATAATGTCAAAATTGGCCTCAGTAAACTGTAAAAAAAACTTTCAAAATGGCACTTTTTTGGACAGAAGACAGAGGGGCAAGTGCTTTTGTACCACCTTGTCACTATCTGTGCACGCCACTGGCATCAGGGAAGCAATACAAACCGTTGCGTGCAACTCAGCCCAAGTGAGTGGTAGTCTATTCCAAGTGTTGTATCACACCCCTTTCAGAGTAGCCTGAAGCTTTGTAGGCTTTCCCTCCCCTCTCTTACACCATCCATTCAGTGCCATTTTTAATTCCCCCATTGACTGCTAATTATGTTGATGGTGGATTAATCACATTTTTATGATCTTGATTTAGTTACTGTCAATTGTCAAACTCCAATACTGTTTCAAACTATTAGTAGTTTGTGGTCTTGTCTGGGCTGCTGCTTATAACATGGACAATCCCTTGTAATGTTGGCAAACTTGACAAAATATTTGTAAAAGTTCCTCAGAATTCAGAACAGAGCTTTCTCTATGTGCAGCATACGCTCCCACGCGCACCAGCGATGGCCATCTGCACAAATGCTTGTCACAAGCTTATACGCACGCACGTGGAGCGGGACAACCAAGCTTGACTCTTATCAAGCCATATATCAGGCCTTAATTACACAAACACTTGGGCTACGATTGTTTATTTCACAAATGTTTAAATAAACTCTCTTACTAGAGTATTGGCTTAGTTTGACTAATATACACACGCCATTAAAATGGGCAGGCTGGTTCAGACTGGTAAATCCCTTATGGTATTACGGCATTAACAGTCAACATTCCAGTCCTCCTAGAACCGCCAAGGGGGGTCATTCTGACTCCCATGTTGCGTATTTTAATTCTTTTTTTATTGAATTGGTCATTACTGTACTTAGCCTACTGTAGGTTAACACAGACACGAAAACAACACTCATAACAGACTATTTACAGAAACAAAATAACAGTAGGCTAACTATTTTAGAAGAACAGTAACGCTGCGCGCTCCCTCTCTCTCCCTTCCACTCCCTCTCTCTCACACGCACACGTATTATTCACAGTCAGCACAAATGATGTAGGCTCCAGGATGAAATCGCCGGGCAATATTTGTGCCTGTGCAACATCTCCAGTACAGGACCCACACGTTTAGTGTGGCTGTGTCCAATACATTACAGATCGCCGCAACTGGCCATTTCTTGGTTACAGCTCGGGCAGAGTATTGCCTGGTCATGCATCTTTTGTGAGGGTCATTTAATTTTCAGTTTCATCACACACTCACCAAAATCCACTAGATGATGATTAATAAATCCATTTTAGGAAAAGTCACAAACGTAAAGATATAAGGTTTTTATTTTAACAGAGTTACAAGCGTCAGGGGGTAAAAATGACCCCTGTGGCGGTTCTAGTGTCAAAATGGCCAGTTTTCATTTAAATGTAAATTAAACATTTGAGTAAGGTAAACCGAACATATATCTAGGCCTATAGCCAGTCTTTATTGGCAATTTCTTTACATATACTAGACATACAAAGGAATCAAAATCACGTTTCCCACGGCCCCTTGCATACATTAAACAGACAATATAGGACAGAGCAAACTACATGTATAAAAGTGCATAGAAACAATTGCCGTATTGAAAGATGTCAGAATAGCGGAAACATTAGTGTTGGAAATTGCTTGTAGAGACTGAGTGTGATTGTTTGATCCATGTTGGTCTAAACGGCAGACCGTTGTGTAGAAAGCCAGAATTGGTCATGATATAAACGTCCATAAGGCGTCTAAAGTTTGGTTGGAAATAATTCACAATGCATTGTCTGCAGTAGGCCTAGGCTTCTTAGTCTAATTGAAAAAATGTCAAAACATACAAGAAAGTTAAGATCTTGAACATTTATCTGCATATTTGATCATAGCAGACATTCTTTAGACACATCACTAATGCCAGCGCTACCAAGTGCCACCTGGTGGTTATTAGGTACATTGAAGTCTGAAACGTGAGTACTTGGCAGGTAATGACTGTAGATTCATTTCTAGAGTTTTTGCTGAAGCTGTAACTGGGTAACTGATTCATATTTGTTTTGAAGATCTCATTGCACCATGTTTTTATATGGCTGGGTTTAAAAAATAATTTTAATCAAATCGATTTTCCTTTCAACAGGCCGATATTGATTCAAAATCGCTTGAATCGATCTTTTTAATACATCATCCTTGGCTTCCTTGGCTTCATAAAGACTCATGAAGTGTTAATAGTATACTATTTGCATTATCAGTTCTTATGAGGATGTCATCAATTCCCAGATAAAATTGGTAATGTGCTATATTCTTAACTGAATTGAAAATTAATCAAATTGAACCAGGAATCTAATCGGACCCTTGTGAAGTAAAACTGAATTGATTTGGGAAATCTGAACCGATACCCAGCTCAAGTTTTTAAACAAGTATAATATTGTAATTTATTGTCCTAATATCTAACTATTAACTTATTCTCTAAGTGAAATGTAACACTAAATTGTCTTTTTTTTTAACCTAGGCTTATGAGGAAGCTCAAAAAAGACTTAAGATGGCAGAGGAAGACCAGAGAAAAATGGTAAGATAAATCATTCCAGCAAATTTTCATCTGATCATAAATTGTAAAGGTGGTATTTTACTGCAATAATCTGATGTCTGTTTGTTTATTATACTTCCTGCTTCATAGCTTCCTGAGTTAAGAAAGCAGTCACGCTTTGAGTACCTAAAGAAACGTGAGGCTGAGAAATTAGAAGACCTGGAGGCTGAGATAGCTGATGAAGAGTACCTGTTTTCTTCTGAAAACCTCACTGAGCGAGAGCAAAAAGATTTGGAGTACAAACGCACAGTCAGAGATTTGGCCAGGGACTACAAGAAAGCAGGAGCCAAGGAAAAAGAAGAACGGAAGAACCGCTACTACATGCCAGAAGAGAACAGGAGAAAGGTGCAGTTGGCCCTGAGAGAAGAGAAATACATTTCTGAGAGAAGAGATAAATTTCAAAATATGTAGTAATTTACATTTCAGATGTTTATTTCCTTATAGAATATAACCTTTTGTGTCATGACTTAGAACCCACCTGAACGGGATCTCCATTTGGACCTTGAAGAAGGAGGTCATGAGGGCGGAGGAGAGCAGAGCCGCTGGGAGGAGGCCCGCGTGGCTACAGCAACATTGCACTTTGGTGCCAAGGAGGAGAGGGAGCGGCGATTGAAAGAGGAGCAAGACAAGTACCAGCTGGTGTTGGAGGAGGAGGAGATGATCAGTTTTGTCAGCAGTGCCATCACCATGAAAGGAACGCGATCAGAGAAGGTCAGTGTCAAGAGTTGAAGACTACAGATGGCACGACTGTAGAAGTTAAGCTTTTTTGGGAAATGTAGGGCTGAAACAATTACCCAAGTAACTTAAAGGGATACTTCGGTTTTTAACACATTAAGCCCCTTTCACAGGTTGTCTAAAATGCAATAAAGTGGTTGACATCGAAATTTTGACGATTGCTTCTGTCTTGGCTATTTGGGAAATGTAGAATCGCCTCTGCCTGCCTTCAAAATGGCTAGCAATGGGCATGTGTTGTTTCTATCCTTAAAACACTGGTTTTAAAAAAGTGCTACTCACCAAGTGGTTAGTGGTGCTCAATGATGTTCCAAAACATGTATCGTAGCGAAATAAAGCTTCCGTCATGTTTTATTTGGCACTTTGTTTATATGAAGGAGCAAATAGATCCCTATGGCTAATAAAACATGACAGAAACTGTATTTTGCTACGATACTTGGGTTGGAACATCAGCAAGCGCCACTAATCACTCCACAAGTAGCACTTTTTTAAAAACCAGTGTTTTAAGGATAGAAACAACACATGCCCATTGCTAGCCATTTTAAAGGCAGGCAGAGGCGATTCTATATTTCCCAAATAGCCGAGACAGGAGCAATCATCAAGATTTTGGTGTCAACCACTTTATTTCATTTTAGGCAACCCGTGAAAGGGGCTCAATGTGTTAAAAACCGAACTATCCCTTTAAATAATTGAAAAAAATACAAAAAAGTCAACACAGGCAAAAGGAAACAGTTTAAAAAAAAGAAAGCCTTTTGCACTCTAAGCTGGCGCTATAAGCTCCAAGTGGTGTTGTTGAAGCATATCCAAAGACACAGCTTGAAGTGGTATGGTTTCTTTTGCTGTCCGTGTCTATGCCGAAAAAAAAAAACACATGCATGGCGGGCATAAAGGTTAGAAAATGTTGTGTTTTGTAACAGGGACAAGGGGCACACTAGACTGTGAATGGAATAAAACCAAGGAATAATAGACAAACCATCTACAATTCCAGATTTGTCAAAAGCATTTTACAGGATGAAGTGGGAAGTACTTATAAATGAGTTGTGGATATTTATAAATGGATATTTTCTAAATCAGTGATCCAAATGAATTCCAGCAGGCTGAATGGTTTTCATATGAGAGATGCAGTTCAAAAACGTCTGTGTTTTCTTTCCGCTGACGCTGTCTTTCCGCTGTGCGCCTTTTCCGCAGACTTCATACATACTTTGCAGCGGGGTGTTGTCTGGGCTTAATATTGGCTTAAAGCAACACGCCACCGATTTTCAATATTGAAATATGTTCTTCCCCGAACTTGGATGAGTTGATAGATACCCGTCTTGTTTCTGCGCGTGCACGCAATCGCTTTGGGGCGCGATGCTACTTTGTTAGCATTTAGCTTAGCCCAGGCCTTTCAGTTCATCCAAACAGCCTTGGAGTTAGAAACGACCAAACGTATCCACGTCTTTCCTATTTACAGGCGGGTACCTGAATAGTTATCTAAGGCGGTTGTGGTGACAGAAAATAAAACGAAGCAATTTTCTAAGCAGATAACAAAGAGAACTATGTATGGCGGAGAAACACTTGGGAGCCCTTTGCTGTCAGCGCAGTAATATCCTCACTGCTGAAAACTCGTATCCCTCAAGGATGTTGCTGTGTTAACGGCAAAGGGCTCCCAAGTGTTTCTCCGCCATGCATAGTTCTCGTTGTTATCTGCTTAATAAATTGCTTTGTTTCATTTTGTGTCACCACAACCGCCTTAGATAACTATTCGTGGATGCGTTTGGTTGTTTCTAACTCCAAGGCTGTTTGGATGAACTGAAAGAACTGTGTTAAGCCAAATGCCAACAAAGTAGCATCGCGCGCCAGAGTGATTGCATGCACGCACAGAGACGAAACGGGTATGTACAGTCATTCCCAATTGAGAGTGGCCGCGAGACTCACGTAAAACATGAGTCACGGCATTACGAGATGTGTCACTGCAGCTACCGCCGCTAGGAGGCAGCACAAGACCTCTCTAATGATTGCACAACATTCGGAGAGTTAAGCGGAGCAAGAGACGTTAGTTTACTTCCGTGTTCTATTTTTGCAATATGCAGTTTGGTCTGGTATAGTCAAATTTTTATGCTAGAATTACTTTACATTTTTTTGACATATATTTTGGACCCTATGGCTTAACAATCAGCCTGCACCAAGAAGCAAATCCCCAGCTTTATTAGGAATTCTAACACAAAATACTGATACACCATTTCCAAAGAGACACAGAAAACACGACTGTTCCTTGCCCACAAACACACATGAAAAACGGTCTGACTCCTGCTCTAACACCATGAATCAAACCTGGATTCTATGAACTAGTTATACAACTAGTTAGCCTATATGCCTATGTTCATTTGTGTTCTATTTTCGCAATAGGCCTAATGCTTTTGGTCTTGTATGTTTGAGTAGGCCTACGTGAAGAAACTTCGTTTTACCTTATTTTGAAGCCTCTTCAAAATCCACCGAAAACTACATCCATTAATGAGGATTTAACCGTAGGTTAAATCAAAGTCTTTCTCCTATAAAAACGTCTCTGGCAGAATTTCACCTTCAGCTGAGAACTTTAACGGTGCTGCGACAAATAGGCCTATATGTGCCGAATGCGGTTTGCCCTCTGCTCATATTGCGTTCAGTAATGCTGCACCGGGCCAGTGGCATTTTTTATTGTAAGACAGGCATTTTTTTTGAAGTTCTAAATGAGCACGTAGTTCATTTGTTGAGAGGCGCGTTGTAGCAGAATTGTATACCGAGTGACAGCAACGGCGGGCAGCAGGGCAAGCAACTCTTACCCTGTCCCATTTTGTTCGCAACAACTGCACATTGCAACCTTTGCCATTGCAACCTTTGCCAGCTTTATCCAATTGTATTCTCACAAACGTGGAAATTTTAATTTACTGAGACAAAAGGCAAATAGGCTATATGTTCACAGCGAATGAGCAATGGAATTACCGGACTCGAATGGAGTTACTACCGGACTCCCTATGATTATATATCTTCAAATTTCTAGTTGGTTTCATGCTTTATACTGAAAAAATATGTTACAAAGACAACTGTTGGCCGGAACGCTGCAGAACGCAGTTCCTTACTTCTGTATTTTATTCTTTTGGGTTGCACCATTTTATTCTGCATTCCGGTAGGCCTACTTAGCTGAAACTGATCCGACAGCGACACTGGCCCGAGAATAGACAATTTCACAAGACCCATAAAAGACTACATTACCCACGAGACACGACAGTGCCCTATCATATGCAGCCACTGTCCCAACCAATCGCAAGGGAAGCAATGCAAACTGTCACAATTTATACTGTGAATGTCATGATGGCATTGTTCACAATGGCACTACGGCCCTGTAGGTTTCCCTATGATTAGATGCATCACGCTGGTCTGGTTCATGTTGTTTTAATGGTTTTTCAGTATCATGTTTTTGTGAATGAGGAAAAAGTAGCCTATGCCCATAGGTTATTGCTTGGAAGAATGATTATGATAGTTTTTGAAACAACATATCCAAAAGACTCACAATGTCACCGAACAAATGTCAAATGTCTTACAATTAGAGTTTCTGCACTTATTTTTTCCCACTTCAAGCAGTGGTTATAGTTTATAGGTTATAGTGGTTATACCTTTTAGTTAATGCAAAACGCTTATTATTTTAAAATGTTAATGCACTGACCGCAAAACGTACTGCTTTGACTTGCACGACCTACTGGGGGACGGTTGAAACAAGTGTTTTAATCATCCCGACAATGCCTGCTCGCAGCAAAAGGCGTTTTTTCCTAGACTAAAAAATATTGACATTTCATACTGTAGGATATGTTAGACCTACATCATCAATTCATCTGTTGTTTAAAAGTGATAATATTATCGCTCTTAAAATGAGCCCCCAGGTTTAACTTCAGATCAGTATTGCACATCGACACGATTTTCCCTGGGTCTGTCTAGTATTACAAGCATGGGATGACAAAATTTCATGTTTGAATTGTGAATGGTTTACGAGAAAATCTCAATGGTTAATTCGTCCCCCAGTTCAATCGTCCCGGCTTTCCCCTACAGATGAGCGTTTTACGCCCACGGGCTCTCAGCAGCACCCATCATCTTACTTGCATTGTGTATAAAGATCGGGGGGAGGGGGGAGGCTATACGTGTAAACGATCTGCTGGGAGGATGGGCGACCAATTGTTTACTAAAATAGCCTACCTATATCCCTAAATCCCTCATTCGCAAGCAGCACAAAATGCATGTCCTTGTGAAGACTTTTATTGAATTGAAGTACTATTTCACATCTTACACTCAAAATTACACATTGCAATAACAGAACCCCGTTCTGGAGCCATAGGCTACTGTGGTCCAGTGGTTCTCAAACTTTTTTATTCATTCCCCACTTAGAAAGAAGGAGAATTTTCGCACCCCACCTGACCTGTATCAACACCCCCGCTTTATGATCAGCTCCCATCTCGCAAAGAGCGGAGACATCGCACATCTTTCGCTAATGCAGCTTTCACCATTCGTTTTTCCTACTAACGGTAGCCTATTCTGCGAGTTTTCGTTTTAAAAAAAAAAGTGATGGGCTTATTAGCGTGATTTGGGTGTGAAGTATCCAAGCGCAATGTTAGGCCTTATACTGTCTGCTGCCAGTTGTCTAAGACACAGAACACACATGAGTCGCTCATCATCCCCAACTATGAATCTAAACGCAAACGCATCATACTTTCTTTGGTTGACTCTTCTTTTTTTTTAGTCCGCCTGTCTTATTCTCATTCTCGCCATATTTTGTGACTGTGCGCCCATATGCACCGCAAATACTGCATAAAACATTTTTGCCCCACTGCTTGTATCAAATTCGTCCATTTCTTTAACCATTAAACGTGATACTTGTGCACACATTGTGTAGCCGTTGTGTAGCCTATGTCGCAATTTATGCCGACATCTATTTTGTCTCAAAATGGTTTCAGGCTGGCTTAATTTTTCTGTTTTTCTATCAATCGTCCCGGCTCTCCCCTACAGAATTTAAGTTATTTTAAGGTGTTTACGTGCTAAGTATGAATCAATTGTGAGTGGGAGCTCTTTTGTTGAGTAACCTTTAATAAAGACAGACACAAAATGTTCGTTTTATTCCGATTCCTCGCGCCCCACCTGCAGTACCTCTGAGAAACGCTGCTGTAGTCCATAGCCAGGTGAACACGCGTGTAGCCTAGTTCATTTATTGTGAGGCGCATCCTTTGCAACAGAGTCGGCGGCAAGGTGGGGCATTTGAGGGCCCAGCACAGGTCGAAAAACGTTAGGCTTTCATTTTATTAATATTTTAAAATTAATATGAAATGAAATAAAAGAAATAAACTGGAGATCGTAAATTGCACTCGCATAACACGTTCGTTCAATGATCATTGGTCGCTGAGTAAACTTGATTCATTTGATTTCAATGTGCCTGTTGCGCTGCAGCGCAGAATCGTATCGTTTTTATCCGTTTTTATTTATCACCTTTGGTTTGCCAAATGGATGTATGAAAATGAATTTAAGAAAATGGTTTACAATTGCCCGTTCATTGCCTGCAACCTTTTTGACAGTAAGCCCTTTGCTTTTTTCACTTCTTGCCAACCTAGGCCTATTAAGCGATGAATAGTTGATCGCATTGCATTTGTGTTTCGTAGAGGCAATACGTGACTGTCTTATGTCAGTGCTGCCTGATGCCTAGCTACTCCCCTATTGCTCACGATGGACGTTAAAATGATTATATGGGGCTGACAACTCAGAGTCTTGATGAGCTCACTCTGTTGTGCGTTGATCACAGTCATCTTTCCCATCGGGACTATGCGTCAGCATAGTTCACTGTATTAATTAGGCTATTTTTATTGAATTGAATAATTACTATATTTAGTCTATGGTTGGTAAACACAAACATGAAAACAACACTCAAATAACA
Source organism: Limnothrissa miodon (assembly GCA_017657215.1). Classification (NCBI taxonomy): domain Eukaryota; kingdom Metazoa; phylum Chordata; class Actinopteri; order Clupeiformes; family Clupeidae; genus Limnothrissa; species Limnothrissa miodon. Next base: position 91,643 of record JAGFZM010002854.1, on the reverse strand, counting down.
GACTATTTACAGTAACAAAATAACAGTAGGCTATTCAGTATAACTAGCCTATTTCAGCTCAACTTTACTTCCTGACGGCTGTGTGTTAAAACACTCGCGGTCGCGGGCGCTCCCAAGTGCCACCTGGTGGTCGTTTGGTACACTGCAGCTTCTTTAGAAAAAAAATAATTAAATAGTGCGTGACACACTCATGACGCACGGGAGGTTCGTGCGTGCAGCCGGGCCATTTCATGTGACACTGACTGTATCAACTCGTCTAAGTTAGGGGAAGAACATATTTTATTATTGAATTACGGTGGCGTGTTGCTTTAATATTCCAAATACCAGATGTGAGAGTGCTTTTCAGGGCACTTTGTTCCCTGCTTGTTGGTTGTATGTCGGTTATTTAGCATAATAACGTTGCAACTTTGCAACAACATTGACAAGGTCAGGTAATGTTTAGCCTGGGCAATAATGACACACTGTCTGGAAATTAGCTGCTACACTCAAAACAAACCCTTCTGGTTTTTAGTAAGCCCTGTCAAAGGAGTGCAATGTGGGCAAATCCAGGCTGCAATCATGCCGACCAATGCTCAAGTAAATTCATTAGTTGCATTCTATTTCAGTAGAAAACTACTGTATGCATTAAAAGCCTAAAGTGCATGTATTAATTGAAAAAAAAAATGTCTTGACTGCAGCTTATCACATTAACATTGAAAACGCTGTGTAAGCTTGAAAAAAGGTTGTTTAGGATTTGAGGAATAAATTCTTGGTTGCAACCTGCACCTTTTAAGTCTTTAATAAATCAGTGCTTGGTCAGCCAACTTTTGTATTCAGGTGCACATGAGCTGGGGCAAGTATAAAACTGAACAGATTAGATTAACTACACATGAGCTACTTTTTAATGTATAGGCCTATAATAGTAAATTATTAACATTCTTCTAATATTGATTAAACTAACAGTGCTCTCAATAGCTATACAATAGTAACTGATTAATATATAGCCTACTGATATATGACTTTTTACTGTTATGTGACCATACATTGTGGACATTTTTTTAAATTATGGCACCACTGCCATAATCCATGAAATGTGTCACATTATAGCAAGGAACTTATCTTCCACGTAGGCTACGGCCTAGATAGAATATTTGCTACTGATGCTCTACTACACTACATGGCCAAAAAATGGTTAAACTACTGAAAAGCTATCAAATTCAAAATATAGCTTAACTACAGCCACACTACTCAAAAATGTAGTTAAACGGGTAGTTTGGCTATTAGTAGGCTAGTGAAGCTACTGCCCAACGCTGCATGCGTGACCATTTGAGAAGTGAGAAGGACAGATTTGAAACATAAGGTAAAATTTAAGTAAGATTTGTGCAAATTCTAGTGACATTAAGCTTTTTAATTCATGAATATTATTAATAAAAGTCTGTTACTAGATAATTCTAAGGGTTCTATTCTAACTAGACTGTATTTTCTCGGCAGAAACCGCAAGGTGGACTTTCAGTTCAATTCAATTTTATTTATATAGCGCATTTTTACAAAAGGCTTGTCACTAAGCGCTTAACACAAGAGGCCCAATGAGCAACAGGGGCAAGGAAAAACTCCCTAGCAGCGTTTTTTTTTTTACTTGTTATGGTAGAGGAAGAAACCTTGGGCAGTTCCGACGGCTCAAGGGGCTAACCCAACTGCCTAGGGCAGGTTTTCAGTCTCTCAGATGGCGGGTAGTCCACTATTATTCCATTAGATACACATTACAAGAACATTTTGGTAAATAAAGTAATATAGGAGTCCCATTAGAATCCCAGGATATAGTCACATGTAATTAGGCGCAGTCAAGCCAGGGGCCAGCTAGAGGCTGTATCGATCATGTCAGGGTCATCTGTGAAGCTGAAGGCAGACCGCCCAGGAAGCCAGAGATGCAGGATCAGGCAGTGGAAGGCAGGGGTGACCCTCAACAGGGAGGCAGTGGCATGGACAGTGGAGTGGGTTGAGGACCATTCAGGAGTGCCGCCGGATCACGTTGGAAGAAGGTCCCAGGAGAACCCAGGAGGTGCAGGCGCAGGCAGTAGAAGGCAGTGGTGACTCACGGAAGGGTGGTAATGGCATGGAAAATCAGAGAGGAGATGAGTTAGAACAGTCTCCCATCAGATTTCAGAGAATGTGAGTTATATTGCATGTGCAACCATGTACAGATGTTGGCTAAGTGAAGAGAGAGAAATAAGTGGAGAGGAAAGAGATAGGAGGAGAAAGACAGAGTGAAAATTGTACGGGTTAACAGATGGGTGGATTGTGGCGGCATTGAACTATAGCAGCATAACTAAGGTATGATGTATAACAAGCCAACACCACCAAAGGAAATGGTCATTGGCCACCAAGCCCTGGACGAGAGCTTACAGCAGAGGCAGTCCTTTCCAATAATACCCTGAGGAGGCGTGGCTTACCATACACCATCCCTAACTAAAGGGGTCAATAAATAGAAAAGTTTTGAGTCTAGACTTAAAGGTGTTGAGAGTGTCCGCTTGATAAATGTTAGAAGGGAGTTTGTTTCACAGGACAGACGCACAATGGCAGAATGCTCTTCCTCCCATTGTCGATTTTGATATTCTAGGAATTACTAGGAGACCAGCATTCTGTGACCTTAGGGGTCTAGAAGGGTGGTAGGGAACAAGTAAGTCTTTAATATATGCTGGAGCAAGGCCATTAAGGGCTTTATATGTTAGGAGAAGTATTTTAAAATCAATTCGGCTTTTAATTCAATTCAATTTTTAACAGGAAGCCAATGTAAGGAAGCAAGGACAGGTGTGATATGTTCATATTTTTTTGTCCAAGTGAGTGCTCGTGCTGCAGCATTTTGTATTAGTTGAAGGTTTTTGATGCAGCTAGTACCACATCCAGAGAACAGTGCATTACAATAGTTAAGTCTGGAGGTAACAAATGCATCCATAATGAAATGCATCCATTATCAGATGAGATAAGGAGATCATTGTAGAACTTTACTAGGGCTGATTCTGTGCTATGGTATGCTCTAAAGCCAGATTGATAGGTTTCCTGAATGTTGTTTGCGTCAAAGAAGGTACAAATTTGCTTAGACACTTTTCTTTCAAGAATCTTTCATATAAATGGGAGGTTGGATATAGGTCGATAGGTAGCCAGGACATCAGGGTCAAGGTTGGGCTTTTTGAGTAAAGGCTTAATGACAGATGTCTTGAAAAGTTTGGGAACATGTCCTGCTACGAGAGAGTGATTTATAATATTAAGTATCGGCTCAGCTAGGTTAGGGAGAGCAGCCTTAAGGAGATCAGTAGGAATTGGATCCAGTAGACAAGTAGAGGCCTTACTTGATGAGATCAACTTGATAATTTCAGAAATATTGGCAGGTGTAAACGAGTCAAGGTATGCTATAGGTCGGCTAGGACTTGCTGTTTCCATGATAGGGGAACCAGCTGAATTTGAGGTTTGAATGGTTTTATTTATTTTACCTCTAATAGATTCATTTTTATCATTAAAAAAAATCATGAAATCATTGCTGTCTAATGTTATTGGAATGGCGTGTGTCACTTAATTCCTACTTTTAGTGAAGCGTGATATTGTGTTAAAGAGGAATTTGGGGTTGTTTTATTATCATTTATAAGTGAGGAGTAGTATTCTGTTTTTGCATTATTAAGTGCTTTCTTATAGTCTTTTAGGCTGTGTTTCCATGCAAGATGGAACACTTCAAGTTTGGTGGCATACCATTTTCTCTCAAGTTTACGTGCAGCTTGCTTCATTGAGCGTGTCTGTGCTGTATACCATGGGGCAATTTTGTCTTGTTTTCTTGTTAAGTGGCGCGATGGAATTTAATTTGGTGTAAAGTGCGTCCATAAACATTATCAGTTAATTGATCAACTTGGGTAGGGCTGGGAGGAGGGCTTTCTAATGTGTATTGTGTCATTAAGGGTTCAAGAAGAGTAGGAATTTTATCTATGAAGTCGCTTGTGGCTTGGGGGGTTATTCGTCTTGTGTGGTAGCAAATAGAGTTAGGGGCTGTAGAATCTATTGTAGTCTTTAGAGTTATTAGGGAATGGTCAGTTAGTGAAGGACATTGAGGTAGGATAGCAAGTTGTTCTATTTGTGCACCATATGTCAGAACAAGGTCAATAGTATGACTACCTTTATGTGTAGGTGCATTAACATGTTGGAAGAAGCCAGTGTGTTCAATTAAGGATTGGAACGCTGATGCCAGGCTATTATTTACATCATCTTATCTGAACACCCTCCACCCCCCTCAACATCCACCCGACACCCAGTCATCAACCCCCTCTCTCCACCCCCTCTCACCCCCCCAACACACACACACACACACACACACACACACACACACACACAAGCATTTCTCCCATTCACCCCCCCCCCCCCCCCCCCCCCCCC